>WFAB01001774.1:0-92034 GCA_018977245.1 Lethenteron camtschaticum
CCTCCTTCATCCACAGCTCCCTCCTTCACCACAGCCCCTCTCTCCCCCCCCCCCCCCCCCCTCCCCCCCACCCCCCCCCCCCGCCCCCCCCCCTTCACCCACAGCTCCCTCCTTCATCCACAGCTCCCTCCTTCACCCACAGCTCCCTCCTTCATCCACAGCTCCCTCCTTCACATCCACAGCTCCCTCCTTCATCCACAGCTCCTCCCATCCCGCTCCCCCCCACAGCTCCCTCCTTCACCCACAGCTCCCTCTCCATCCACGCCCCCCCCCCCCCCAGCTCCCTCCTTCACCCACAGCTCCCTCCTTCACCCACAGCTCCCTCCTTCATCCACAGCTCCTCTCCTTCACCCACAGCTCCTCCTTCATCCACAGCTCCCTCCTTCACCCACAGCTCCCTCCTTCTCCCACCCCCTCACCACCTCCCCTTCACCACAGCTCCTCCTTCATCCACAGCTCCCTCCTGCATCCACAGCTCCCTCCTTCATCCACAGCTCCCCATCCACAGCTCTCCTTCATCCACAGCTCCCCCTCATCCACAGCTCCCTCCCCCCCCCTCATCCACAGCTCCTCCTTCACCCACAGCTCCCCCTCCTCCTCTCATCCACAGCTCCCTCCTTCATCCACAGCTCCCTCCTTCCATCCAGCTCCCCTTCACCACAGCTCCCTCCTTCACCCACAGCTCCTCCCATCCACTCTCTACTTCACCACAGCTCTCTCTTCACCCACAGCTCCCTCCTTCACCACAGCTCCCTCCTCATCCACAGCTCCCTTCACACCCCCCCCCCCCACAGCTCCCTCCTTCACCACAGCTCCTCCTTCACCACAGCTCCTCCTTCATCCACAGCTCCCTCCTTCATCCACACCTCCATCCTTCATCCACAGCTCCCTCCTTCACCACAGCTCCCCCTTCTCCACAGCTCCTCCCTCACCACAGCTCCCCTCACCACAGCTCCTCCTTCATCCACAGCTCTCCTTCACACTCCTCCTTCATCCACAGCTCCCTCCTTCATCCACAGCTCCCTCCTTCATCCACAGCTCCCTCCTTCATCCACAGCTTCCTTCCCTCCCCTTCACCCACAGCTCCCTCCTTCACACACAGCTCTCTCCTTCATCCACAGCTCCCTCCTTCATCCACAGCTCTCTCCTTCATCCACAGCTCCCTCCTTCACCAAAGCTCCCTCCTTCACCCACAGCTCCCTCCTTCATCACAGCTCCTCCTTCATCCACAGCTCCCTCCTTCACCACAGCTCCCTCCTTCATCCACAGCTCCCTCCTTCATCCACAGCTCCCTCCTTCACCCACAGCTCCCTCCTTCATCCACAGCTCTCTCCTTCATCCACAGCTCCCTCCTTCATCCACAGCTCCCTCCTTCACCCACAGCTCCCTCCTTCATCCACAGCTCCCTCCTTCATCCACAGCTCTCTCCTTCATCCACAGCTCTCTCCTTCATCCACAGCTCCCTCCTTCATCCACAGCTCTCTCCTTCATCCACAGCTCCCTCCTTCATCCACAGCTCTCTCCTTCATCCACAGCTCCCTCCTTCATCCACAGCTCCCTCCTTCATCCACAGTTCCCTCCTTCATCCACAGCTCCCTCCTTCATCCACAGTTCCCTCCTTCATCCACAGCTCCCTCCTTCATCCACAGCTCCCTCCTTCATCCACAGCTCCCTCCTTCATCCACAGCTCTCTCCTTCATCCACAACTCTCTCACCACTGACCGCATGAACATGTAAATGCAGGACATGATTCTGTTCCCAATCACGAATGTGTCTCAGGAAGGAATTTTGATCGTAAATTGAAGACTGACCGTATAACATTTAACGTTAGTGTATTTATTCAACATTTTACTTACTTGTTTTTAGCTTTCCCTGTAAAGTAATGGAAATGAATCCAAAGTTCGTTCTATTGAAACTTCGTTTATTGAATGTACACACATCGAGTACAGGCAGTTTCTGACTTGCCAACATCCGTACTTACGAACCAGCTTCTATGATTTTTTCAAATGTTTTTTAACATTGCCTTGCGAACTGGAACTATTTTGTTCAGCGGAGCGATCCTCCGCAAGATGTAATGGGTCACAGCATCCGCTCGGAGTGAGTGTTTGTGAACGTGTGTTTGGGGTCATGTAGCTCGCATGCCCAGCCACCGCATGCCCAGCCACCGCATGCCCAGCCACCACATGCCCAGCCACCACATGCCCAGCCACCACATGCCCAGCCACCGCATGCCCAGCCACCACATGCCCATCCACCGCATACCCAGCCACCGCATGCCCAGCCACCGCATGCCCAGCCACCACATGCCCAGCCACCGCATGCCCAGTCACCGCATGCCCAGCCACCGCATGCCCAGTCACCGCATACCCAGCCACCGCATGCCCAGTCACCGCATGCCCAGCCACCGCATGCCCAGTCACCGCATGCCCAGCCACCGCATGCCCAGCCACCGCATACCCAGTCACCTCATGCCCAACCACCGCATGCCCAGTCACCGCATACCCAGCTACCGCATGCCCAGTCACCTCATGCCCAACCACCGCATGCCCAGTCACCTCATGCCCAACCACAACATGCCCAGTCACCGCATGTCCAGTCACCGCATACCCAGCCACCGCATGCCCAGTCACCGCATGCCCAGCCACCACATGCCCAGTCACCGCATGCCCAGCCACCGCATGCCCAGCCACCGCATGCCCAGCCACCGCATGCCCAGCCACCGCATACCCAGCCACCGCATGCCCAGTCACCGCATGCCCAGCCACCACATGCCCAGTCACCGCATGCCCAGCCACCGCATTCCCCCAGCCACCGCATACCCAGCCACCGCATGCCCAGTCACCGCATGCCCAGCCACCACATGCCCAGTCACCACATGCCCAGTCACCGCATTCCCCCAACCACCGCATACCCAGCCACCGCATGCCCAGTCACCGCATGCCCAGCCACCACATGCCCAGTCACCACATGCCCAGCCACCGCATTCCCCCAACCACCGCATACCCAGCCACCGCATGCCCAGTCACCGCATGCCCAGCCACCACATGCCCAGTCACCGCATGCCCAGCCACCACATGCCCAGTCACCGCATGCCAGTCACCGCATTCCCCCAACCACCACATACCCAGTCACCACATGCCCAGCCACCGCATTCCCCCAACCACCGCATACCCAGCCACCGCATGCCCAGTCACCGCATGCCCAGCCACCACATGCCCAGTCACCGCATGCCCAGCCACCACATGCCCAGTCACCGCATGCCCAGTCACCGCATTCCCCCAACCACCACATGCCCAGTCACCGCATGCCCAGCCACCGCATGCCCAGTCACCGCATGCCCAGCCACCACATGCCCAGTCACCGCATGCCCAACCACCACATGCCCAGTCACCGCATGCCCAGTCACCGCATTCCCCCAACCACCACATACCCAGTCACCACATGCCCAGCCACCGCATTCCCCAACCACCGCATACCCAGCCACCGCATGCCCAGTCACCGCATGCCCAGCCACCACATGCCCAGTCACCGCATGCCCAGCCACCACATGCCCAGCCACCGCATTCCCCCAACCACCACATGCCCAGTCACCGCATGCCCAGCCACCACATGCCCAGTCACCACATGCCCAGTCACCGCATTCCCCCAACCACCACATGCCCAGTCACCGCATGCCCAGCCACCACATGCCCAGTCACCACATGCCCAGCCACCGCATTCCCCCAACCACCACATACCCAGTCACCACATGCCCAGCCACCACATGCCCAGTCACCACATGCCCAGCCACCGCATTCCCCCAACCACCACATGCCCAGTCACCGCATGCCCAGCCACCACATGCCCAGCCACCACATGCCCAGCCACCGCATTCCCCCAACCACCACATGCCCAGTCACCGCATGCCCAGCCACCACATGCCCAGTCACCACATGCCCAGCCACCGCATTCCCCAACCACCACATACCCAGTCACCACATGCCCAGCCACCACATGCCCAGTCACCACATGCCCAGTCACCGCATTCCCCCAACCACCGCATGCCCAGTCACCGCATGCCCAGCCACCACATGCCCAGTCACCGCATGCCCAGCCACCGCATGCCCAGTCACCGCATGCCCAGCCACCACATGCCCAGTCACCGCATGCCCAGCCACCGCATTCCCCCAGCCACCACATACCCAGCCACCGCATGCCCAGTCACCGCATGCCCAGCCACCACATGCCCAGCCACCGCATTCCCCCAGCCACCACATACCCAGCCACCACATGCCCAGTCACCGCATGCCCAGCCACCACATGCCCAGCCACCGCATTCCCCCAACCACCACATGCCCAGTCACCGCATGCCCAGCCACCGCATTCCCCCAACCACCACATGCCCAGCCACCACATGCCCAGCCACCGCATTCCCCCAACCACCGCATGCCCAGACACCACATGCCCAGCCACCGCATTCCCCCAACCACCACATGCCCAGTCACCACATGCCCAGCCACCGCATTCCCCCAACCACCGCATGCCCAGACACCACATGCCCAGCCACCGCATTCCCCCAACCACCACATGCCCAGCCACCGCATTCCCCCAACCACCACATGCCCAGACACCACATGCCCAGCCACCGCATTCCCCCAACCACCACATGCCCAGTCACCGCATGCCCAGCCACCACATGCCCAGTCACCGCATGCCCAGTCACCGCATTCCCCCAACCACCACATACCCAGTCACCGCATACCCAACCACCACATGCCCAGCCACCACATGCCCAGTCACCGCATGCCCCAACCACCACATGCCCAGTCACCGCATACCCAACCACCACATGCCCAGTCACCGCATTCCCCAACCACCACATGCCCAGTCACCGCATACCCAGCCACCGCATGCCCAGCCACCGCATGCCCAGCCACCGCATGCCCAGCCACCGCATTCCCCAACCACCACATGCCCAGTCACCGCATGCCCAGCCACCGCATTCCCCCAACCACCGCATGCCCAGCCACCGCATGCCCAGTCACCGCATGCCCAGCCACCACATGCCCAGCCACCGCATGCCCAGCCACCACATGCCCAGCCACCGCATGCCCAGTCACCGCATGCCCAGCCACCACATGCCCAGCCACCGCATGCCCAGCCACCGCATTCCCAGCCACCGCATGCCCAGCCACCACATGCCCAGCCACCACATACCCAGTCACCTCATACCCAGCCACCGCATGCCCAGCCACCACATGCCCAGCCACCGCATACCCAGCCACCGCATGCCCAGCCACCGCATGCCCAGCCACCACATGCCCAGCCACCACATGCCCAGCCACCGCATGCCCAGCCACCGCATGCCCAGCCACCGCATGCCCAGCCACCGCATACCCAGCCACCGCATGCCCAGCCACCGCATGCCCAGCCACCGCATGCCCAGCCACCGCATGCCCAGCCACCGCATACCCAGCCACCGCATGCCCAGCCACCACATGCCCAGCCACCGCATGCCCAGCCACCACATGCCCAGCTACCGCGTGCCCAGCCACCGCATGCCCAGCCACCGCATGCCCAGACACCACATGCCCAGCCACCGCATGCCTAGCCACCGCATGCCCAGCCACCACATGCCCAGCCACCGCATGCCCAGCCACCGCATGCCCAGCCACCGCATGCCCAGCCACCGCATGCCCAGCCACCACATGCCCAGCTACCGCGTGCCCAGCCACCGCATGCCCAGCCACCGCATGCCCAGCCACCACATGCCCAGCCACCGCATGCCCAGCCACCGCATGCCCAGCCACCGCATGCCCAGCCACCGCATGCCCAGCCACCGCATGCCCAGCCACCGCATGCCCAGCCACCGCATGCCCAGCCACCGCATGCCCAGCCACCGCATGCCCAGCCACCACATGCCCAGCCACCGCATGCCCAGCCACCACATGCCCAGCCACCGCATGCCCAGCCACCACATGCCCAGCCACCACATGCCCAGCCACCGCATGCCCAGCCACCGCATGCCCAGCCACCGCATGCCCAGCCACCGCATGCCCAGCCACCGCATGCCCAGACACCACATGCCCAGCCACCGCATGCCCAGACACCACATGCCCAGCCACCGCATGCCCAGCCACCGCATGCCCAGCCACCCATGCCCAGCCACCGCATGCCCAGCCACCGCATGCCCAGCCACCGCATGCCCAGCCACCGCATGCCCAGCCACCCATGCCCAGCCACCGCATGCCCAGCCACCGCATGCCCAGCCACCGCATGCCCAGCCACCGCATGCCCAGCCACCGCATGCCCAGCCACCGCATGCCCAGCCACCGCATGCCCAGCCACCGCATGCCCAGCCACCGCATGCCCAGCCACCGCATGCCCAGCCACCGCTTGCCCAGCCACCGCATGCCCAGCCACCGCATGCCCAGCCACCGCATGCCCAGCCACCGCATGCCCAGCCACCGCTTGCCCAGCCACCTCGTGCCCAGCCACCGCGTGCCCAGCCACCGCGTGCCCAGCCACCGCGTGCCCAGCCACCGCGTGCCCAGCCACCGCATGGCCAAGCGGCTTCTGTTTGGCCGCATAGAGGGACTAAATGGGCACGACATGGGCTGGAGAAGAGATGGAACTGATGCGGTATGGGAGCTGAGCGTCCTGCCGACGACCGGTACCAGCGGTGTTCCAGATGGGCCTCCGTGGAGGAGGCTCGTGAAGGACGCTACTGGCAGTGGGAGGCAGTCGCCCTCCAGCAACAACGGAGGGCGGAGGAGCGACGCTCACAACAAAGAGCGGAGAGCCGGGTGGCTAAAACGCAGCAAGTTGGCACAGCAGGGGGTAGAGTCAGCCAACCCGTGGCACCTGCTGGGTCTGTCCCGTGACCTCCTCCTGCACCTAGCCTGGCACAGTAGGATACAGCTGGTGGTGCATCTACCGGTCATCTCAGTTAGTCGACCCGTGGCACCTGCTGGGTCTGTCCCGTGACCTCTTCCTGCACCTAGCCTGGCACAGTAGGGGGTACACTTCACGTCGGCTCAAAGTGCATCTAGCCTGGCACAGGCGCCGTGGTGACGTCACCGTCACTTAGTGGCGCTTCACTCGGAACCCGGCGGTCCGACTTCAATTCCCGCTCACGGCCAACACCCGGTGACGATTATCTGAATCGGTCCTGGGCCTCCCTAGGTCGACTCAGCCTCAAATGAGTACCTGGTTGCGGTGTGTTAACATCGCCACTGGGGAGACAAAGGCGGCCGGGCGTGGTGTTGCCCCCCCCCCCCCCCCCCATGTGCCATAGGTGCTCGTTAACAGCACTTGCAGTCTGTCCAGGCTATACGGGGGATCTTTGTCTTTGTGTGTCTGTGTGTTGAATCCACACGCGCCTTGCGACTTGCAAGCCAACGTCAGGACTCAAGTGAAAATGAAATGGATTGTTTGGTTCATGTCACTTTAAACTTCGATTTAAAGCTTTCGTGACTGCAGGGATTCATCTTCTTGTTTTTTCGGTAAAGTCACGTAGAAGGGAAGTAATAAAATAAAAAAATAAAACAATAAAATAATTAAATTTCGATTTAAAGCTTTCGTGACTGCAGGGATTCATCTTCTTGGTTCTTTCGGTAAAGTCACGTAGAAGGAAGTAATAAAATAATAAAAATAAAACACAATAAAATAATTCTCACGACGTTTCGGCCACAACGCAAGCAGCCGTCCTCAGGTGAAGAACAGGTCTGTCGGAAAGACAGCGTCTGAATGAACACCACCAAGCTTGGAGCGTCTATTTAAGCTGCTGGGTTAAATAAGCTAAATTCCTCTGTTGATATGCAAATTCCTTTGTCAAGGCGCCCTTCCCCCTCTAACCCAGCAGCTTAAATATACGCTGCTTGCGTTGTAGCCGAAACGTCGTGAGAATTATTTTATTATGTTTTATTTTCATTATTTTATTACTTCCCTTCGACGTGACTTTACCGAAAAAACCAAGAAGATTACTTTAAACTCTTTGGTTCTTTCGGTGAAGTCACGTAGAAGAAATAAAATAAATGCAATCACAGAATACGACGTTTCTATTGCAACACGAGCAATCATCAGGTACGAAATAAAAACCTAGTAAACTTAGAAATACAACACAGAGAGTTGGCTAACACAACAGTCAACACCCTACCTGGTTGTTTCTGTGTGTCTCTCTCTGCTTGTGTGTCTGACTGTGTGTCTCTCTCTCTGTGTGTCTCTGTGTGTGTCTCTCTCTGTGTGTCTGTATGTGTCTATGTTGTATGTCTCTCTCTGTGTGTCTCTGTGTGTGTGTCTCTCTCTGTGTCTCTCTTGTGTCTCTCTGTGTCTATGTTATGTGTCTCTCTGTGTGTCTCTCTGTGTGTCTGTGTTGTGTGTCTCTCTCTGTGTATCTGTGTGTGTCTCTCTCTGTGTGTCTGTGTGTCTATGCTGTGTGTCTCTCTGTGTGTGTCTCTCTCTCTGCTTGTGTGTCTGTTTGTGTGTCTATGTTGTGTGTCTCTGTGTGTCTATGTTGTGTGTGTCTCTCTCTGTGTGTCTGTGTGTGTGTCTCTCTCTATGTGTCTGTGTGTCTATGTTGTGTGTCTCTCTCTGTGTCTCTCTGCTTGTGTGTCTGTCTGTGTGTCTCTCTTGCTTGTGTCTCTGTGTGTCTCTGTGTTCTCTCTCTCTCTGTGTCTCTGTGTGTCTCTTTCTGTGTGTCTGTATGTCTATGTTGTGCGTCTCTCGCTGTATCTGTCTGTGTGTCTCTCTCTGCTTGTGTGTCTCTGTGTCTCTGTGTTGTCTCTGTCTGCTTGTGTGTCTGTCTGTGTGTGTCTCTCTCTCTCTGTCTCTCTGCTTGTGTGTCTGTCTGTGTGTCTCCGTGTCTGTGTTTTGTCTCTGTCTCAAATGTAGCAATCTTTGGACGAGCGTTAATCAACCAGGTGGGGTGTTGACTGTCGTGTTAGCCGACTCTCTGTGTTGTATTGCGTTACATTTCTAAGTTTAATAGGTTCGTTTTTCGTACCTGATGATGGTTGCTTGTGTTGCAATCGAAACGTCGTGCGCTATTATTTAATTAATTTTTTCTACTACGTGACTTTACCGAAAGAACCAAAAAGTAATGTTACTCTATTTGATGTTGTGTTTACTACGTACAATATTACAGTGCTACGTGCACATATACAACATTTATTCTCATTCATGAGTTTAACAATTCTTAACTTTTTTGTTGAACCGTAACACATTTAATAACCTTCTTCTTTTTTTCGGTAAAGTCACGTAGAAGGGAAGTAATAATAATAAAATAAACATAAAATATTAAATTATTTTAATAAAAAAAAATAAAACATNAAATATTATGTTTTATTTTATTATTTTATTACTAATAATAAAATAAAACATAAAATATTATGTTTTATTTTTATTATTTTATTACTTCCCTTCTACGTGACTTTACCGAAAGAACCAAGAAGATGAATCCCTGCAGTCACGAAAGCTTTAAATCGACATTTAATAACATTGACCCTATGACCCATTCAGATGCAGTTACATCGTTGTGCTCCGACTTACGGCCTGTTCGACTTACGGACGAATTGTGTTCGTAAGTCGGGGACGTGCGTGACGTAATCGCCTACGCGATTACGTCACGCACATTCGTGACGTCACGACGCACCCTGCCAACAGGCGCCGTGGCGTCACGACGTAACGATATTGATGCAGATGCGATTACCTCGCGAGCGTCATGACGTCATGTCACACTCTGCTCGCGTCATGACGTCATTACGCAACGGAGACGGGCCTACGTGATTACGTCATACGCGTATTGAAACGCCGTGTACGTGAGGACGGGTGAAAGATGTGCCCCCTCCCCCCCATACGTCGTGACGTCATGAACGTCGTGACGTCATGAACGTCGTGACGTCATGAACATCGTGACGTCATGAACGTCGTGACGTCATGGACGTCGTGGCGTCATGTACGTCGTGACGTCATGAACGTCGTGACGTCATGAACGTCGTGACGTCACTACGCATCGCCAGATGCGTAATGACGTCACCTCTCACATCCTGACGTCATGACGCAATGGCATTCGCTTCCGCATCCCTTACCGTCGTGACGTAACGACGCAAGGACATCATTTTTACGTCGTGACGTCATGACGCACGACTGACACTCAGCTGCTTGACGTGTGACGTCACGACGCACGCAGCGCTCGTGACGTCATTTTGGCGGGAGGAGTCCGGGGCCTGGCGCCAAAGGCTTTCTTCAAGTTGACCGGTTTTTGTTTTTTTTAAACATTTCTTTTAAAAATAATAATCTTCTCTCCCTCCCCCTGAGTTATCGTTTAAACGTTCAAATGCTTGACGTGTTGGGTTGGGTGTAAACGTTAAAATCGTCGAGGAGGGTAGATAAAAACACGAGCCCGTTCTACTTCCTGAGGTAAACTTTAAAGTAATGACCAGGCCTCGGGCCTAGGCTCTCGCTGAGGATTACAAACACGCAAACGTCTTCGCCTCTCCTCCAAACACGCACACAGACACATCGCTATTCTATTACCCCACTCTAATCATCAACACCGATAGCATCCAATATTAATCTAACGTGAGGCGGACGCTATCCAACATTTTCGAGGCCTCACATCAAGCGAAACGGGAGCGCCGCGTTCATTTGATCCGATCGGTCAGTGCCATGTCATCCCCCACTCATCATCTTCATCATCATCCTCGAGCCAATGCCTCCCACACGCCCGCCAACAATGCCCGGCCCGCCAATGCCCCTCACGTAGCCAATGCCCCCGATGCGCAGACGTGCAGTAGCCATGCGCTGCATGCAGTAGCCAACGTCCCCAATGCTTTAGTATCAGTCGCCAACGTCCCTGCCCAACCACTCGCCAATGCCCCTCAGACTGCGAATGCCCCCAATGCATTGGCCAATGCCCCCAATACATTGGTCAATGCATCTCACACATTAGCCAATGCCCCCAATCCATTGGCCAATGCCTCTCACACATTGGCCAATGCCCCTCAGACTGCGAATGCCCCCAATGCATTTGCCAATGCCCCTCACACATTGGTCAATGCATCTCACACATTAGCCAATGNCCCCAATGCATTGGTCAATGCCCCTCACACATTAGCCAATGCCTCTACTCACACATTGGTCAATGCATCTCACACATTAGCCAATGCCCCAATGCATTGGTCAATGCCCCTCACACATTGGCCAATGCCTCTACTCACACATTAGCCAATGCCCCTACTCACACAGCCAATGCCCCTCACACATTAGCCAATGCCTCTACTCACACATTGGCAAATGCCCCTACTCACACACTGGTCAATGCCCCTACTCACACATTGGTCAATGCCCCTACTCACACACTGGTCAATGCCCCTACTCACACATTGGCCAATGCCCCTACTCACACACTGGTCAATGCCCCTACTCACACACTGGTCAATGCCCCTACTCACACATTGGTCAATGCCCCTACTCACACATTGGTCAATGCCCCTACTCACACACTGGTCAATGCCCCTACTCACACATTGGCCAATGCCCCTACTCACACACTGGTCAATGCCCCTACGCACACACTGGTCAATGCCCCTACTCACACACTGGTCAATGCCCCTACTCACACACTGGCCAATGCCTCTCACACATTAGGTAATGCCTCTACTCACACATTGGCAAATGCCCCTCACACATTAGCCAATGCCTCTACTCACACATTGGCAAATGCCCACACACATTAGGTAATGCCTCTACTCACACACTGGTCAATGCCCCACACACACTGGTCAATGCCCCTGCCTC
Source organism: Lethenteron camtschaticum (assembly GCA_018977245.1). Taxonomy (NCBI): domain Eukaryota; kingdom Metazoa; phylum Chordata; class Hyperoartia; order Petromyzontiformes; family Petromyzontidae; genus Lethenteron; species Lethenteron camtschaticum. The sequence goes on from WFAB01001774.1 coordinate 11,779, forward strand.
TCACACATTGGCAAATGCCCCTGCCCTCATACATTGGTCAATGCCCCTCGGGCGTTATCCAATGCCCCTCATGTGCTAGCCAATGCCCCTGAGGCATTGGCTATTGGCCCTCGTACACTGGCCAATGCCTCTGAGAGGGTGGCCAATGCCCTGCATCTTATACATTAGCCAATGCCTCTAATACATTAGCCAATGCCCCTAATACATTAGCCAATGCCCCTAATACTATAGCCCATACTCCTAATTCATTAGCCAATGCTCCAAATACATTAGCCAATGCCCCTAACGCATTAGCCAATGCCCCTAATACTATAGCCCATGCCCCTAACGCATTGTCCCATACCCCCAATGCATTAGCCCATGCCCCAAATGTATTAGCCAATGCCCCTAATGCATTAGCCCATGCATCATATGCATTAGCCCATGCCCCTAACACATTGTCCCATACCCCCAATGCATTAGCCAATGCATCAAATGCATTATCCCATGCCCCTAATGCATTAGCCAATGCCTCAAATGCATTAGCCAATGGCCCCGAGGCATTGACTCACGCACCCAATGGCCCCGGGAGCCACCTGGGTGTCCACTCCTTCTCGCTGTGCGCGAGGGAGCGTCCCGTGGAGGCCTCAGCGTCTCCCTGCCGGGCTGCCTGCTGCTGTGGCTCGGGAGAGGGAGACCCGCGCCTCTCCACACTTGCGGTGGCGCTCGCCACTCGCCTGGTGAGACTGTGGCACGCGCTTAGCCCGCGACGCGCACGCAAGTCTGTCACGCACACACAATCACACACGCACACACACCAGTCTGTCACGCACACACAATCACACANACCAGTCTGTCACGCACACACAATCACACACGCCAGTCTGTCANGCACACACACAATCACACACGCACACACACCAGTCTGTCACGCACACACACAATCACACACACGCACACACCAGTCTGTCACACACAAAGTGTCACACACACACAAAGTCTGTCACACACAATCACACACACACACAAAGTCTGTCACACACACACAATCACGCGCACACAAGCACACACGCACACACACAATCTCACACGCACACACACAATCACACACGCACACACACGCACACACACACAATCTCGCACACACAATCACACACACGCACACACACAATCACACACACGCACGCACGCCAGTCTGTCACACACAATCACACACACACACGCACACACAATCACACACACACACACAATCACACACGCACACACACAATCACANTCACACACGCACACACCAGTCTGTCACAAACACACAATCACATACACACACACATGCCATCACACACACACAATCACACACGCACACACACAATCACACACGCACACACAATCACACACACAATCACACACACACACACAATCACACACACACACAATCACACGCACACCCACACAATCACACGCACACCCACACAATCACACACACACACCCACACAATCACACGCACACCCACACAATCACATGCACACACACAATCACACACACACACACAATCACACACACACACCCACACAATCACACGCACACCCACACAATCACACGCACCCACACAATCACACGCACCCACACAATCACATTGCACACACACAATNACACACACACACACAATCACGCACACACGCACACAATCACACACGCACACACACACAACGCCTGCCACACTCACACACTCCTGACTGCCTCACACACAGAACCCTGACTGTCTCACACACACAATCCTGTCTCGCACGCACACACGCATACACGCACACACGCATACACGCACACACGCATACACGCACACACGCACACACACACACAATCCTGTCTCGCACGCTCCTCTCTCACACATGATCACGGTGCAGATGACATCTGACAAGCCCAACTCGTTGTTGTTGGTCGTGGATAGAGCCGAGTCCCTCATGTCTACCGCTCTGTCTCCCTGTCTCTGCCTCCCTGTCTCCCCGTACCTCCCCGTGCCTCCCTCTGTCTCCCCGTGTCTCCCCACATCTCCCCATGTCTCCCCGTGCNTCCCTTGTCTCCCCACGTCTCCCCGTGCCTCCCTGTGTCTCTCCACATCTCCCCGTGTCTCCCCGTGTCTCCCGTGCCTCCCTCTGTCTCTCCGTGTCTCCCCACATCTCCCCGTGTCTCCCCGTGCTTCCCTCTGTCTCTCCGTGTCTTCCCATGTCTCTCCGTGTCTCCCCACATCTCCCCATGTCTCCCCGTGCCTCCCTCTGTCTCCCCGTGCCTCCCCACATCTTCCCATGTCTCCCCGTGCCTCCCTGTGTCTCTCCACATCTCCCCGTGTCTCCCCGTGTCTCCCGTGCCTCCCTCTGTCTCTCCGTGTCTCCCCACATCTCCCCACATCTCCCCGTGTCTCCCCGTGCTTCCCTCTGTCTCTCCGTGTCTCCCATGTCTCTCCGTGTCTCCCCACATCTCCCCGTGTCTCCCGTGCCTCCCTCTGTCTCCCGTGCCTCCCTCTGTCTCCTGTGTCTCCCCACATCTCCCCATGTCTCCCCGTGTCTCCCTACATCTCGCCATGTCTCCCCGTGTCTCCCCACATCTCCCCGTGTCTCCCCGTGTCTCCCCGTGTCTCCCCGTGCCTCCCTCTGTCTCCCCGTGTCTCCCTGTGTCTCCCTACATCTCGCCATGTCTCCCCGTGTCTCCCCACGTCTCCCCACGTCTCCCCGTGTCTCCCCGTGTCTCCCNACATCTCCCATGTCTCCCCGTGTCTCCCCGTGTCTCCCCGTGTCTCCCNTGCAGGACACTGCCGATTGGCCTCGCTCTNGGAGACCACGCCGAGGGTTCTCCTGTGCCTCNCCCAGCGCCTGGGTGAGCCCCTCACCCCGGACCCCAGACCCTCACCCTGGACCCCAGCCTCACCCTGGACCCCCAGACCTCACCCTGAACCCCAAAACACTCACCTAGACCCCTAAAAAATCACCCCGGACCCCCGNAAAATTACCCTGGATCCCAAATCCCTCACCCTACCCCAAATCCCTCCCCTGGACCCCCAGACCCTCACCCTGGACCCCAGACCCTCNCCCTGGACCCCAAATCCCTCNCCTGGACCCCGACCCTCACCACCCCAGACCCTCACCCTGGACCCCAAATCCCTCTGATGCCTGGACCCCAGACCCTCACCCTGGACCCCANACCCTCACCCTGGACCCCAAAACCCTCACCTTAGACCCCTNAAAAATCACCCCGGACCCCCGAAAAATTACCCTGGATCCCAATCCCTCNTCCTGGACCCCCAGACCCTCACCCTGGACCCCAGACCCTCACCCTACCCCNAATCCCTCANCCTGGACCCCCAGACCCTCACCCTGGACCCCCAAACCCTCACCCTGGACCCCAAAACACTCACCTTCACCCCAAAAATCACCCTGTATCCCNAATCCCTCANCCTGAACCCCAAATCTCCACCCTACCCCAAATCTCTCACCCTGAACCCCATCTCTCACCCTGAACCCCAAATCTCCACCCTGAACCCCTGAATCTCTCACCCTGAACCCCTAATCCTCACCCTACCCCTTGAAATCTCTCCCCAACCCCTAATCCCTCCCCTTGACCCCAGAACCCTCACCCTGACCCCACCCTCACCCTGAACCCCACCCTCAACCTGGACCCCCACCCTCACCCTGGACCCCCACCCTTACCTGGACCCCAGACCCCCTCACCCTCGACCCCCAAACAAACACAGTGAGATCAGCAAGGCATTGTGGTTCNTTGTGGCGCACCAGGTNCTCCGACGTAGGAGAGGCCGAAGACAGTAGCCCACTCACTCACTCTGCAGAACAGGGGAGATCATACAAACGCCACCACTCACTCTGNAGAACAGGGGAGGTATCACACAAACTCCACTCACTCTGTAAACANGGGGAGATCATACAAACTCCACTCACTCACTCTGTAGAACAGGGGAGATCACNAAAACTCCACTTACTCTGNAGAACAGGGGAGATCACACNAACTCCACTCACTCACTCTGTAGAACAGGGGTGATCACACAAACTCCACTCACTCACTCTGTAGAACAGGGGAGATCACACAAACTCCACTCACTCACCTGCAGAACAGGGGAGATCACACNAACTCNACTCACTCACTCTGTAGAACAGGGGAGATCACACAAACTCCACTCACTCTGTAGAACAGGGGAGATCACACAAACCCACTCACTCACTCTGTAGAACAGGGGAGATCANACNAACTCCACTCACTCACTCTGTAGAACAGGGAGATCAACAAACTCACTCACTCTGTAGAACAGGGGAGATCACACAAACTCACTCACTCTGTAGAACAGGGAGATCACACAAACTCCACTCACTCTGTAGAACANGGGGAATCACACAAACTCCCCACTCACTCACTCTAGAACAGGGGAGATCACACAAACTCCCTCNCCTGTAGAACAGGGGAATCACACNAACTCCACTCACTCTGTAGAACAGGGGGAGATCACACAAACTCCACTACACTCACTCTGGAACAGGGGAATCAAACCACACTCACTCACTCTGTAGAACAGGGGAGATCACACAAACTCCACTCACTCTGTAGACAGGGGAGATCACACAAACTCCACTCACTCACTCTGTAGAACAGGGGAGATCACACAAACTCACTCACTCTGTAGAACAGGGGAGATCACAACAAACTCCACTCACTCTGTAGAACAGGGGAGATCACACACTCCACTCACTCTGTAGAACAGGGGAGATCACACAAACTCNACTCACTCACTCTGTAGAACAGGGGATCACACAAACTCNACTCACTCACTCTGTAGAACAGGGGAGATCACACAAACTCNACTCACTCACTCTGTAGAACAGGGGAATCACACAAACTCCACTCACTCTGTAGAACAGGGGAGATCACACAACTTCACTCTGTAGAACAGGGGAGATCACACAAACTCNACTCACTCACTCTGTAGAACAGGGGAGATCACACAAACTCCACTCACTCTGTAGAACGGGGATCACACNAACTCNACTCACTCACTCTGTAGAACAGGGGAGATCACACAAACTCCACTCACTCTGTAGNACAGGGGAGATCACACAAACTCCACTCACTCTGTAGAACAGGGGAGATCACACAAACTCACTCACTCTGTAGAACAGGGGAGATCACACAAACTCCACTCACTCTGTAGAACAGGGGAGATCACACAAACTCCACTCACTCACTCACTCTGTAGAACAGGGGAGATCACACNAACTCTCACTCACTCACTCTGTAGAACAGGGGAGATCACACAAAACTCCACTCCTCTGTAGAACAGGGGAGATCACACAAACTCCACTCACTCTGTAGAACAGGGGAGATCACACAAACTNACTCACTCTGTAGAACAGGGGAGATCACACAAACTCCACTCACTCTGTAGAACAGGGGAGATCACACAAACTCCTCACTCTGTAGAACAGGGGAGATCACACAAACTCCACTCACTCTGTAGAACAGGGGAGATCACACAAAACTCCACTCACTCTGTAGAACAGGGGAGATCACACAAACTCCACTCACTCTGTAGAACAGGGGAAGATCACACAACTCNACTCACTCACTCTGTAGAACAGGGGAGATCACACAAACTCCACTCACTCTGTAGAACAGGGGGTAGATCACACAAACTCCACTCACTCTGTAGAACAGGGGAGATCACAAACTCCACTCACTCTGTAGACAGGGGAGATACACAAATCCACTCACTCTGTAGAACAGGGGAGATCACACAAACTCCACTCACTCTGTAGAACAGGGGAGATCACACAAACTCCACTCACTCTGTAGAACAGGGGAGATCACACAAACTNACTCACTCACTCTGTAGAACAGGGGAATCACACAAACTCNACTCACTCACTCTGTAGAACAGGGGAGATCACACACAAACTTCACTCTGTAGAACAGGGGAGATCACACAAACTCACTCACTCACTCTGTAGAACAGGGGAGATCACACAAACTCACTCACTCACTCTGTAGAACAGGGGAGATCACACAAACTACACTCACTCTGTAGAACAGGGGAGATCACACAAACTACACTCACTCTGTAGAACAGGGGAGATCACACAAACTCCACTCTGTAGAACGGGGAGATCACACAAACTACACTCTGTAGAACAGGGGAGATCACACAAACTCCACTCACTCTGTAGAACAGGGGAGATCACACAAACTCCACTCTGTAGAACAGGGGAGATCACACAAACTCCACTCACTCACTCACTCTGTAGAACAGGGGAGATCACACAAACTTCACTCTGTAGAACAGGGGAGATCACACAAACTTCACTCTGTAGAACAGGGGAGATCACACAAATTCTGTAGAACAGGGGAGATCACACAACTCCACTCACTCTGTAGAACAGGGGAGATCACACAAACTCCACTCACTCACTCTGTAGACAGGGGAGATCACACAAACTCCACTCTGTAGAACAGGGGAGATCACACAAACTCNACTCACTCACTCTGTAGAACAGGGGAGATCACACAAACTCCACTCACTCACTCTGTAGAACAGGGGAGATCACACAAACTCCACTCTGTAGAACAGGGGAGATCACACAAACTCCACTCACTCACTCTGTAGAACAGGGGAGATCACACAAACTCCACTCACTCACTCTGTAGAACAGGGGAGATCACACANACTCCACTCACTCACTCTGTAGAACAGGGGAGATCACACAAACTCCACTCACTCTGTAGAACAGGGGAGATCACACAACCACTCACTCTGTAGAACAGGGGAGATCACACACACTACACCACTCACTCACTCTGTAAACAGGGGGAGATCACACAAACTCCACTCACTCACTCTGTAGAACAGGGGAGATCACACAAACTCCACTCACTCACTCTTAGAACAGGGGAGATCACACAAACTCCACTCACTCACTCTGAGACAGGGGAGATCACACAAACTCCACTCACTCACTCTGTAGAACAGGGGAGATCACACAAACCCACTCACTCACTCTGAGAACAGGGGAGATCACACAAACCCACTCACTCACTCTGTAGAACAGGGGAGATCACACAAACTCCACTCACTCACTGAGAACAGGGGAGATCACACAAACTCCACTCACTCTGTANAACAGGGGAATCACACAAACTCACTCACTCTGTAGAACAGGGGAGATCACACAAACTCCCACTCTGTAGAACAGGGGGAGATCACACAAACTCACTCACTCACTCTGCAGAACAGGGGAGATCACACAAACTCCACTCACTCACTCTGAGAACAGGGGGAGATCACACAAACTCCACTCACTCACTCTGAGAACAGGGGAGATCACAAACTCCACTCACTCACTCTGTAGAACANGGGGAGATCACACAAACTCCACTCACTCACTCTGTAGAACAGGGGAGATCACACAAACTCACACTCACTCACTCTGTAGAACAGGGGAGATCACACAAACCCACTCACTCTGTAGAACAGGGGAGATCACACAAACTCCACTCACTCACTCTGTAGAACAGGGGAGATCACACAACTCACACTCACTCACTCTGTAGAACAGGGGGAGATCACACAAACTCACTCACTCTGTAGAACAGGGGAGATCACACAAACTCCACTCACTCTGTAGAACAGGGGAGATCACACAAACTCTACTCACTCTGTAGAACAGGGGAGATCACACAAACTCCACTCACTCTGTAGAACAGGGGAGATCACACAAACTCCACTCACTCACTCTGTAGAACAGGGGAGATCACACAAACTCCACTCACTCACTCTGTAGAACAGGGAGATCACACAAACTCCACTCACTCTGTAGAACAGGGGAGATCACACAAACTCCACTCACTCACTCTGTAGAACAGGGGAGATCACACAAACTCCACTCACTCTGTAGAACAGGGAAGAACACACAAACTCCACTCACTCTCAACTGGGTGCCGATGTGTGCGTGCATCACATGTGTGCCTCACATGTGTGTGTCACGCGTGTGTCCGCGCCTGCAGCCAAGCGCACGGGCAAGCAGGTGTTCGCCAGCGTGAACCTGCCGGGCTCACGCGGCCTCGCTGGCGCTGCTGGAGCAGCAGCTGCGGCACGAGATGGAGGAGAGGCCCGACANGTTTTGACGTGGCCGTCGATGCCNAACTGATGATCGCAGCTCCCGGCGGCTCCCTAACTCGGAAGGAGAGCGTTCAGACGAAGAGCGCGTCTGAAAGCGCCGCGCGACCCGGCGATCACCGTCTCTGTTTGATGTCCAGCCAAGAGCCGCCTCCGCCACTGCGAGATGACAGCAGTTGACGCGACGGCGAGACAACGTCACGCGAACTCCGCTCACCACACAGAGACCCATAGACCACACAGAGACCCATAGACTCACACAGAGATCCCATAGACTNACCACACAGAGACCCATAGACTCACACAGAGACTCATCACACAGAGACCCATAGACTCACACAGAGACCCACAGAGACCCATAGACTCACACAGAGACCCATAGATTCACACAGAGACTCATAGACTCACACAGAGACCATAGACTCACACAGAGACCGTAGACCTCACACAGAGCCATAGACTCACACAGAGACCATCGCCACACAGAGACCCATAGACTCATCACACAGAGACCCATAGACTCACACAGAGACCCATAGACTCACACAGAGACCCATAGACACAAGAGACTCACCACACCCATAGACTCACCACACAGAGACCAGACTCACACAGAGACCCATAGATCACACAAGACCCATAGACTCGCACAGAGACCCATAGACTCACACACAGAGACCCATAGACTCACCACCACACAGAGACCCATAGACTCACTCACACAGAGACCCATAGACTCGCAGAGACCCATAGACTCACACGCAGACCCACAGACTCANCACACAGAGACCATAGACTCACACAGAGACCCATAGACTCACCACACAGAGACCCTCACTCACCACACAGAGACCCATAGACTCACCACACAGAGACCCATAGACTCANCACACAGAGACCCATAGACTCACACGCAGAGACCATAGACTCACCACACAGAGACTCGTAGACTCATCACACAGAGACCCATAGACTCATCACACAGAGACCCATAGACTCACTACACAGAGACCCATGAGACTCACTCACACAGAGACCCATAGACTCATCACACAGAGACCCATAGACTACAGAGACCATAGACTCACCACACAGAGACCCATAGACTCACTACACAGAGCCATAGACTCACCACACAGAGACCCATGGAGGCTCATCACACATGCGTGGAGTTAGTGTGTTCTCCCCTGTTCTACAGAGTGAGTGGAGTTTGTGTGATCTCCCCTGTTCTACAGAGTGAGTGGAGTTTGTGTGATCTCCCCTGTTCTACAGAGTGAGTGGAGTTTGTGTGATCTCCCCTGTTCTACAGAGTGAGTGGAGTTTGTGTGATCTCCCCTCTTCTACAGAGTGAGTGGAGTTTGTGTGATCTCCCCTGTTTTACAGAGTGAGTGGAGTTTGTGTGATCTCCCCCTGTTCTACAGAGTGAGTGGAGTTTGTGTGATCTCCCCTGTTCTACAGAGTGAGTGGAGTTTGTGTGATCTCCCCTGTTCTACAGATTGAGTGGAGTTTGTGTGATCTCCCCTGTTCTACAAGAGTGGAGTTTGTGTGATCTCCCCTGTTCTACAGAGTGAGTGGAGTTTGTGATCTCCCCTGTTCTACAGAGTGAGTGAGTGGAGTTTGTGTGATCTCCCCCTGTTCTACAGAGTGAGTGAGTGGAGTTTGTGTGATCTCCCCCTGTTCTACAGAGTGAGTGGAGTTTGTGTGATCTCCCCTCCCCCCATTCTGTATCGGTTCCCCTATGGGTTCTCCGTTTTCCTCCTATAGTAAAAAAAACCCTTAACACGGCATCAACCGGAATATGGCCTCTGCTATACCGTTTGGCGGGTGACGATTTTTATGTTTCGCGCCGTACAGAGCCAGCCGCGGTGATGGAACTTGCACCGCAGCGCAAGAGCTCCAGCCGAAGGAAGCCTCGTTCATCCCGGTCATCGTGTGTGTGTGTCGCGGCCACCCACGGTGATAACATCGACGAATGAAACTAAACAAATTGGCAAGAAAAAAACAACAAAAGTTGTCGGCTCGTGAATGAAATCGCATCACCCGAGTTCTATTGAGATTGGCCAGGGCGTGTGCGTGGGTGGTGAAGGGCAGTGGTGAAACGCTCTTACCTTTTTTACGATAACATGTAATCTACATACATACTAAAACAATAACACGGGTCAACACACTTGTTCTGGCGTAAGGTATTCCAACGGTTTTAAGGTAATTTTGGGGTGCTGATTCCAAGTCTGGTTTATGTCCATCACATCAGGTTTTTGAGATATCAAATATTGCATTTTCAATAAAAACTGCGGAAGAAAAATATTAAATAAATGTGGATATCTACATAAAATGATATTATAAACACACTATCTAAAAATACAGCGCCGTATTTTAACACTAAAGCAGTCACTGACTCGCAACAACTTGCAATCATAAGTGACAGAGTTAATTTCGGGTAAAATCAATGAAAAGGGGTTGCCGATAGCATAAAAATGAGATGTGATTGAGCAAATCTGAGATCACATTTGGAATCAGCACCCTGAAATGAGTCTAAAACAACTGCAAAAGTCCAGGCCAGAAAAAATGTTTTTTTGTTGACCAGTGTAAGTGACAGAGTTAATTTCGGATAAAATCAATGAAAATGGGGTATGCCGATAGCATAAAAATGAGATGTGATGGAGCAAATCTGAGATCAGATTTGGAATCGCACCCTGAAATAGTCTAAACAGCTGCAAAAGTCCAGGCCAGAAAAAAAGTTTTTTTTGTTGACCTGTGTTATTAACCAGGGTGCATTGCTCCAATGCCATCCTAATATGGAAGAGCGTTCCAGACGGCCGCAGAAGTGCATGTGAAAGCGAGCGATGCGGTGCCCGTCTTTGATTGATGGCCAGCCATAAGCCACTGCGAGGATGACCGGGAGTTTGCATGAAGGTTATGGAAAGCACTTNGTGTGTGTGTGTGTGTAACGAGCGAGACCTCGTACCGTATTCGTTGGGCAACCGAAAGCCAACGCAAGCACTGGACGGACAACGTCGGGTCTTGCGGTTACCCCGTCCCGACACGTGCCAGAGGATTTTGTACACGCAGCAGCTTGGCAATGTTTTTGCCAGACCTCCCGTAGAGTAGTGGGTTGCAATAACCGAGCCTTGTCGATGCTATGCCATTAGCCAAGCGGCAAACGTTCGAGCGCATTTAACAGGACAAAGCGGAGATGTGGTGTCATGGTTGGTTCTTGATATTTTTTTGGGGGTGAGATCGCCGCCTTAATGAAATGCCTCCAGACAGACAATTAATAAAGTTGCCGTATGATGAAAAAAACGTGGTTGATTACTGTTATACATTGCGTGCGAACACACTGGTATGCAGGAGGTCGTGGATTAAATCCCAACCCCGACGCCCGCTGCTGTATATTTGGAGTTTTCGTGTCTCTCTCAGTGGTGAGATGTTGACTACCTCGCCTGGTATGCAGGAGGTCGTGGATTAAATCCCAACCCCGACGCCTGCTGTTGTATATTTGGAGTTTGCGTGTCTCTCTCTCAGTGGTGAGATGTTAACTACCTCGCCTGGTATGCAGGAGGTCGTAGATTAAATCCGAACCCCGACGCCTGCTGCTGTATATTTGGAGTTTGCGTGTCTCTCTCAGTGGTGAGATGTTGACTCCCTCGCCTGGTATGCAGGAGGTCGTGGATTAAATCCCAACCCCGACGCCTGCTGCTGTATATTTGGAGTTTGCGTGTCTCTCTCTCTCAGGAGATGTTAACTACCTCGCCTGGTACGCAGGAGGTCGTGGATTAAATCCCAACCCCGACGCCTGCTGCTGTATATTTGGAGTTTGCGTGTCTCTCTCAGTGGTGAGATGTTAACTACCTCGCCTGGTATGCAGGAGGTCGTGGATTAAATCCCAACCCTGACGCCTGTTGCTGTATATTTGGAGTTTGCGTGTCTCTCTCAGCGGTGAGATGTTAACTACCTCGCATGGTATGCAGGAGGTCGTGGATTAAATCCCAACCCCTGACGCCTGCTGCTGTATATTTGGAGTTTGCGTGTCTCTCTCTCAGTGGTGAGATGTTAACTACATCGCCTGGTATGCAGGAGGTCGCGGTTTAAATCCCAACCCTGACGCCTGCTGCTGTATATTTGGAGTTTGCGTGTCTCTCTCTCAGTGGTGAGATGTTGACTCCCTCGCCTGGTATGCAGGAGGTCGTGGATTAAATCCCAACCCCGATTCCTGCTGCTGTATATTTGGAGTTTGCGTGTCTCTCTCAGTGGTGAGATGTTAACTACCTCGCCTGGTATGCAGGAGGTCGTGGATTAAATCCCAACCCGACCTGCTGCTGTATATTTGGAGTTTGCGTGTCTCCGTGGATTTCTCCGTGCCCTCTGGTTTTCCCCTCCACATCTATCAACATGCGTTTAGAGTATTTGGTGCTATGGATTTCCGCGTGACGATAACCCACTTAATTGAGATATCATTTGTGATCGCTAGCTTGCTTCTGAAAAGAACTATGCAGCTCAGTGGACCTTACCTGGTAAAATAAAAACATACCATTGGAACCTCATTTGCCAGTAAAAAATATGATAATTAGTTTATTTACCCTTCTATCTGGCAACAAAACTGACACCTTTTTTACAAGGAGTCATGTTTATGTAATGCGGGCGTAAACGACCTTCCGGAAGTGACGTCATGGGGGAGGAGTTACGTCACGTGGGGACAGGGTTCAGGGTTATAAGGGGAGAAACCGGAAGCAGTGGGGGGTGATCGGAGACTGGGGAAAGTGTAAGGCCACGCAGGGCGGAGTGGGGAAGAGAGAGTGTGGCGAGATCGCCACACACACAGACCTCGAGGATCGGCACCGTCGGCCAGCGGTGACCGACCCCGGGGCTGGAGGAGCGCGAGGAGGCTGCAGAGAGAGCAGCGGGTCTGCAAGGGTGGAGTCGAGCAGCGGGGTCTACACGACGAGACAGCAGCGGGTCAGCAAGGAGGGAGTGGGCTACGTGAGCGACAGCAGCCTGGGGCTGCAGAGCGAAGAGTAAGGGGGAGTGCCGTGAGGGAAAAGAGATCGAACCCAAATAAAGGACACAGGACAGAGAGAAGCGTCCGAGTCTTTTATTACATTTACATAGACCACAATACCTGCAGTCATAATGCAAACAAAAAACATAACTGATAAAGGACAGTGCACATTATCAGAGTTATGTTTTTGTTTGCATTATGACCGCAGGTATTGTGGTCTATGCAAACATGACTCCTTGTTAAAAAGGTGTCAGTTTTGTTGCCAGATAGAAGGGTAAAAAAACCAATTATAATTATTACTGATTTAAAGCTTTCGTGACTGCAGGCATTCATCTTCTTGGTTCTTTCGGTAAAGTCACGTAGAAGGGAAATAATAAAACAAAAATAAAACATAAAATAATTCTCACGACGTTTCGGCACAACGCAAGCAGCCGTCCTCAGGTGAAGAACAGGTCTGTCGGAAAGACCTGAGGATGGCTGCTTGCGTTGTGGCCGAAACGTCCTGAAAATTTTTATTTTATTATGTTTTATTTTATTATTATTTTATTATTTCCCTTCTACGTGACTTTACCGAAAGAGCCAAGAAGATAATTATGACTGGCCAAGATTAGATAGAGAATCAATTGAAATTGAGAAGAATTAAAATCATATTCTTGGTTCTTTCGCTAAAGTCACGTAGAAGGGAAATAATAAAATAATAAAAATATTAAACAAAAATTCTCACGACGTTTCGACTGCAACAATCATCATCGCGTGTGAAATCCACCCCTGGCTGTGGATTTCACACCTGACGATGATTGCTTGTGTTGCAGTCGAAACGTCGTGAGCATTTTTATTGTTTAATATTTTTATTATTGTATTATTTCCCTTCTACGTGACTTTACCGAAAGAACCAAGAAAATCATTATGACTGGCCAAGATTAGTTAGAGAATCAATTGAAATTGAGAAGAATTAAAATCATTTTAATCGCCGTGACAGCTACAGACTCAGCGCAGCCTGGGAGCGTATTATTAAGTAACACACAACACACACATTGCAATTCCTTACACGTGAGTCACATGCTAAGTGGCTGATTACTGATCTGTTACATAATTGCATTCACCCCCACCCCAGAGGTCGCAAACGGGTTTTGATTCCTTACCCGTACCGCCCGCACCAGGGTCACAAACGGGTACGGGTATGTACCCGATTGCGACCTCTGGGATGAAGCCACGTTGCAGGCGCGGGTGGGTTGATTCTAGGAACTTGAATTGTGAGAAGAGACAAGACGTTGGGAAATGAGTGACAAACGGTGACTCACCAGTGACTCACGGCCTACCCGTACCCGTACCCGGCCGCACCAGGGTCGCAAACGGGTACCCATACCCGGCCGTACCCGTACCCTACCCGTACCGGGCCAGGTACGGGTAGGGTACGGGTACGGGTAGGGTACGGGTATCGGGTACCTGATTGCGACCTCTGGGATGAAGCCATGTTGCAGGCGCGGGTGGGTTGATTCTAGGAACTTGAATTGTGAGAAGAGACAAGACGTTGGGAAATGAGTGACAAACGGTGACTCACCAGTGACTCACGGCCTACCCGTACCGGCCGCACCAGGGTCGCAAACGGTAGCCGGGTATCGGTAGGGTACGGGTATCGGGTACCCGGTTGCGACCTTTGCCCCATCCCCGCCCCTGATCTCGAATCCTGATGGGGTTCAACAACGATCACATCGTGATTCTAAACTAGTTAAGACTGAGAGCAGGTGGTTTGGCTTCACTCTTCTGGCAAATCGCCCGAGGATGCTGAATGTAATTACCAGCGAAACGTCGTGCTACTCAAGGTGTAAATTCTAGATTTGAAGCTTTCGTGACTGCAAGGTTTCACGTAGGTAAAAAATTGAATGAAAATTAATAAAAATAAATTAATCAAAAATCACGACGTTTCGGAGGCAACACAGTCTCCGTCATCAGGTGGGACCGTCACAGCCAGATTTGCTGTATCAAGCGAGGCAGGGATTCCAAGAAGTTTTAAATTTTGTGGATTAGCTCTTCAGTTTCATTTGTTCAGCAAAGTCTTCCAGAAAGAAAGCACCGTATGTCAACGCTGTTATGCGAAAATCCCCAGAGGGATGCAAGTCAAACAACAACAACAACAACCGTAAGACAATTTAGATTAAAGTTATCAGGCTAACTCTGTGCTACAACAAACAACATGGCTAATTATTCTTTGGTTCTTTCGGTTAAGTCACGTCTAAAGCTAAAATAATAAATTAAATAATAGCATATTACGACGTTTCGATTGCAACACAAGCAATCATCATCAGGCATAAAAGAAATAGCAACAAAATCTAACTAGAAAACTATAGACAGACATATAAGCAGACAGATATCACCAAGATACATAGAGGGAGCAACACAGGTACAGAGAGGGGTGATCGTCTCTGTGGGGTGGCCTTAAATAGACAGAGGGGGCGGAGGCAAAATGTAGCATATCAATGAGTGGACAACAAACGTGATGCTGCAAGTGCGATGACACGGCAAGCAAGCCTGAAAATTAGGAGGACACACTAAAATTAAATAACCTAGTCAAATATCGAAATGTAATGTAATACAACACAGAAGGTCGGTCAACACGCAATGAACGCATAGCCTGGTTGATTACGTATTTCAAAGATTGCTAAGTTAGAATTTAAGTGTGAAAATTCCAAAGAGAGGACACAGGCAGAGAGAGCAAGTAGCCAGAGAGAGAGAAAAGATGAGCTTAAAATTTCCCCGTAGAAGTGGTTCAATCTTAATTTTAGAACTTTCGTGACTGCAGGGATTATTATTTGGTTCTTTCGGTTAAGTCACGTCTAAAGAAAAAGAAAGAACCAAATAATAATCCCTGCAGTCACGAAAGTTCTAAAATTAAAACATGGCTAAACCAAACGTTTTCAAAATCACCAAAATAAAGCCATAAAACAATATAAATTTCGATTTAAAGCTTTCGTGACTGCAGGGATTCATTTTCTTGGTTCTTTCGGTAAAGTCACTTAGAAGGGAAATAATAAAATAATAAAAATAAAACATAAAATAATTCTCACGACGTTTCGGCCACAATGCAAGCAGCCGTCCTCAGGTGAAGAATGAAACGCCACCAAGCTTGGAGCGAAATTGAACCGCCTCTACGGGGAGGGTTTCCACTTAACTTTGAGATCCTTCAACAAGCTCCGGGATAAGAAGGCTCAGCTAATCGAGTCTCTCACCTTTCTGAAGAGATGCCGCGACTCTAAGGTAATACCAGACGCATTTACACTAACATCTGCTGCTGTAACTTCTCCTCTTGATATGCAAATTGTTTTGTCAAGGCGCTCTTCTTCCCACCTCCCCCTCCCCTCCAACCCAGATTAAATATACGCTCCAAGCTTGGTGGTGTTTCATTATTCACCTGAGGACGGCTGCTTGCGTTGTGGCCGAAACGTCGTGAGAATTATTTTATTATGTTTTATTTTTATTATTTTATTATTTCCCTTCTACGTGACTTTACCGAAAGAACCAAGAAGATGAATCCCTGCAGTCACGAAAAGCTTTAAATCGAAATTTAAAAACAATATAACTGTGATCATATGAACTGTGATTCAAATTTTACAATAAACGATATCCATGATACACACCGGTGGGCTAAAGTAGTGAACTATTTTGTCAACGTGACAGATGTTTTACTGATTGGCCGTGTCGGGTGGTGGAGGGTTACGACACATTAACAACGCGACCTCACCCAAAAAACTTTATTATGAGGTAAGGCCCATGGGGCAGTCGGTGTGTGTAGGTGGAGGCAGTCGCCCTCCAGCAACAACGGAGGGCGGAGGAGCGACGCTCACAACAACGAGTGGAGCGCCGGGTGGCTAAAGCACAGCAAGTTGGCACAGTAGGGGGCACAGCTGGTGCATCAGCCACTCATCTCAGTCGTCTCGGTCAGTCGACCCGTGGCACCTGCTGGGTCTGTCCACTTTGCCCCTTGAGGTCTTGTCGCAGGCTACACGGGGGAGCTTTGTCTTTGTGTCGAGGTGTGTGCGTGTGTAGGCCTGCGAGGCTTTGTGTGTAGGCCTGTGGGTGTCAATAGTGTGTGTAGGTGTGTGTGTTTCAACTGTGTGTGTGTAGGTGTATAGGTGTGTGTGTGTGTGTATAGGTGTGTGTGTGTGTATAGNTGTGTGTGTAGGTGTGTGTAGGTGTGTGTGTAGGGGTGTGTGTAGGTGTGTGTGTGTAGGTGTGTGCGCGTAGGTGTGTAGGTTGTGTGTGTAGGTGTGTGTGTGTGTGTAGGTGTGTGTGGGGAGCGGTAGTGTAGCGGTTAGCGCGCTGCGCTATGAACCTGGCGACCCGGGTTCGATTCCCGCTCACGGCTAACACCAGTAACGATTATCTGAACCGGTCCTGGGCCTCCCCTAGGTCGACTCAGCCTTAAATGAGTACCTGGTGCGGTGTGTAAACATCGCCACTGGGGAGACAAAGGCGGTTGGGCGTGGTGCTGGCCACCCACCCCTCGTGTACCGTTCCGGCCTTCATAGGTGCTCGCTAACAGCACTTGCCCCTACAGTCTGTTAAGGCTACACGGGGGATCTTTGTCTTTGTCTTTGTAGGTGTGTGTGTGTGGCACCTGCTGGGTCTGCCCCGTGACCTCCTGCCAGCGGGCGTTCGACACTTCACGTGGTAGCCTCAAGGTGCACTTGGGCTGGCACAAGCATCGTGGTGACGTCACCGCAACTTAGTGGCGAATGACAGTTGTTGTTGTTGTTGTTGTGTGTGGAGGTGTATTGGTGTGTGTAGGTGTGTGTGTAGGTGTATGTGTGTAGGTGTGTGTGTGTAGGTGTGTGTGTGTAGGTGTGTGTAGGTGTGTGTGTGTAGGTGTGTGTGTGTGTGTAGGTGTGTGTGTAGGTGTGTGTGTGTAGGTGTAGGTGTGTGTGTGTAGGTGTATGTGTGTGTAGGTGTGTGTGTAGGTGTGTGTGTGTAGGTGTATAGGTGTGTGTGTAGGTGTGTGTGTGTGTAGGTGTGTGTGTGTAGGTGTATAGGTGTGTGTAGGTGTATAGGTGTGTGTGTAGGTGTGTGTGTGTAGGTGTATAGGTGTGTGTGTGTGGAGGTGTATTGGTGTGTGTAGGTGTGTGTGTGTGTGTGTGTAGGTGTATGTGTGTGTGTAGGTGTGTGTGTGTAGGTGTAGGTGTAGGTGTGTGTGTGTATGTATTGGTGTGTGTGTGTGTGTGTGTAGGTGTGTGTGTGTGTAGGTGTAGGTGTGTGTGTGGAGGTGTATTGGTGTGTGTAGGTGTAGGTGTGTGTGTGTGTAGGTGTGTGTGTGTGTAGGTGTAGGTGTGTGTGTGGAGGTGTATGTGTGTAGGTGTGTGTGTGTAGGTGTGTGTGTGTAGGTGTGTGTGTGTGTGTGTAGGTGTTCGACACTTCACGTGGCCTCAAGGTGCACATGGCCTGGCACAAGCGTCGTGGTGACGTCACCGCCACTTAGTGGCGAATGGCGGTTGTTGTTGTTATAGGTGTAAATGACGTCACGCACCTAGGGGGGGTGGGGGGTGAGACATTTGTGACGATGTGTGACGAGGGGGTGAAGAAATGTGACGTCACATCAAAATGTGCAACTTTAAATGAATACAGACAACACGTTTTACTTAGTTAATTAGACTTTATAATAAATGTTTTCTCCTACAACATCAGAGTGCAGCGCCACTTTAAATACGCACCACAATGACAATAGACCATCTTCTTGGTTCATCTTCTTGGTTCTTTCGGTAAAGTCACGTAGAAGGGAAGTAATAAAATAATAAAAATAAAATTATTTTATTTTATTAAATTATTTTTTATGTGTTTTATTTAAAACAAAATAAATAATCCTCAATTATTTTATTATTTTTATTTAAAATAATTCTCAATAATTTTTTATGTTTTATTTTTATTATTTTATTACTTCCCTTCTACGTGGTGACTTTACCGAAAGAACCAAGAAGATGAATCCCTGCAGTCACGAAAACTTTAAATCGAAATTTAATGACAATAGTTTAAAGCGATTTGAAGCAAGTTTTATTTTTTTTGGGGAGGTGGGGGCAGAGCTTTGTGACGTCATATTTGAGGGGGGGTCTGACTTTTTGTGACGTCATGTGACAAGGGGGGGGTCTGACTTTTTGTGACGTCATGTGACGAGGGGGGGTCTGACTTTTTGTGACGTCATGTGACGAGGGGGGGGGTCAAAAATTGTCAAAAATCGTATGAGTGACGTCATTTATGGACGGCCCAAGGTGCACTTCGAGACCACGTGACGTTGTCCAAGGCTGCTCGGAGGTCACGACCCCTTCCATTAGACCCGCCCCTTTATAGCCCGCCCTCTCTCCCATAAGCCCCTCCCCTCTTCCATTAAACCACGCCTACTTTGTAGACCCGCCCACTCCCACAAGCCCTCCCCATTGGACCCCCTCGTAGCCCCGCCCACTCTCCACAAGCCCTCCCCTCTCCCATTGGACCCGCCTACTTTGTAGCTCCGCCCACTCCCCATGCCCCTCCCCTCCCCATTGGACCTCGTAGCCCCGCCCACTCCCCACAAGCCCTCCCCTCTCCCATTGGACCTGCCTACTTTGTAGACACGCCCACTCTCCCCATGCCCCTCCCTCTTTTCCATTAGACCACGCCCCCTCCCCCGTAGCCCCGCCCACTCTCCACCCTCCCCCCACAAGCCCCGCCCCTTCCAGGTTTGGCTCAATCGGAAGTTGAACTCGGGGCGAGGTGGGGGAGGGGAGCCAATTAACCCGCTCAGCCACTTCGGTGGTGGGGGGAGTGTGGGGGTGGTGGGGGGAGGAGTGTGGGGGTGGTGGGGGGGAGTGTGGGGGGGGGAGCCAATTAACCCGCTCAGCCACTTCGTGGTGGGGGGAGTGTGGGGGTGGTGGGGGGAGGAGTGTGGGGGTGGTGGGGGGAGGAGTGTGGGGGAGGGGAGCCAATTAACCCGCTCAGCCACTTCGGTGGTGGGGGGAGTGTGGGGGGTGGTGGGGGGAGTGTGGGGGGAGGGGAGCCAATTAACCCGCTCAGCCACTTCGGTGGGGGGAGGGAGTGTGGGGGTGGTGGGGGGGAGTGTGGGGGGGGTTGTGGGGGGTAGTGGGGGAGGGAGTGTGGGGGGTGGGGGGAGTGTGGGGGGGGTTGTGGGGGGGGGTTGTGGGGGGGAGTGTGGGGGGAGTGTGGGGGTAGTGGGGGGGAGGGAGTGTGGGGGGTAGGGAGTGTGGTGGGGGTAGGGAGTGGAGGGTAGGTAGTGAGTGTGGGGGGGGGGTAGTGGGGGTGTGGTGGGGGGAGGGAGTGTGGGGGGGAGGGAGTGTGGGGGGAGTGTGGGGGGGAGTGTGGGGGGTAGGGAGTGTGGGGGGGAGTGTGGGGGTGAGGGAGTGGGTGGGGTAGTGGGGGGGTAGGGAGTGTGGTGGGGGTAGGGAGTGGAGGGTAGGTAGTGAGTGTGTGTGGGGGGGGTAGTGGGGTGTGGTGGGGGGGAGGAAGTGTGGTGGGGTAGTGGGGGGTAGGGAGTGGAGGGTAGGTAGTGAGTGTGTGGGGGGGGGTATCGTACGAGCGTCAACGTAGAGTTGGTGAGCGCCTATTAAAGGTCTGGCTGTTCGCTCGCGGTAATAACCGAGGTGAGAGTCTGTGTGTGTGTGTGTGTGTCTGTGTGTCTGTGTGTGTGTCTATGTGTGTGTCTGTGTGTCTGTGTGTGTGTGTGTGTGTCTCTCTCGCTGTGTGTGTGTCTGTGTGTGTGCCTGTGTGTGTGTCTGTGTGTGTGTGTCTCTCGCTGTGTGTCTGTGTGTGTGTGTCTGTGTGTGTCTGTGTATGTGTCTGTGTGTGTGTGTCTGTGTGTGTGTGTCTGTGTGTGTGTGTGTCTGTGTGTGTGTCTGTGTGTGTGTGTGTGTGTATCTCTCTCTGTGTGTGTGTGTGTCTCTCTGTCTGTGAGTGTGTCTCTGTCTGTGTGTCTGTCTGTCTCTCTCTCTCTGTGTCTCTGTGTGTGTGTCTCTGTGTGTGTCTGTGTGTGTGTCTCTGTGTGTGTGTGTCTGTGTCTCTCTCTGTGTGTCNGTCTGTGTGTGTTGTCTGTGTCTCTGTGTGTCTCTGTGTCTCTGTGTGTCTGTGTGTCTCTCTCTCTGTGTGTGTGTGTCTCTGTGTGTGTCTCTCTGTGTGTGTCTCTCTCTCNGTGTGTGTGTGTGTCTGTGTGTGTCTGTGTATGTGTGTCTCTGTCTGTGTGTCTGTGTCTGCGGTTCCGTCGTCGACCCGGCCTCGACCCGGCCTCGAGTGAACTCGCCTGCACTGTCGCGCCACTGGGAGACAAAGGCGGCCGGGGGCCGCCTCGAGCAGCACTTTGCCCCCTTGAGGTCTTGTCGCAGGCTACACGGGAGCTTTGTCTTTGTGTCGAGGTGTGTGCGTGTGTAGGCCTGTGAGGCTTTGTGTGTAGGCCTGTGGGTGTCAATAGGTGCGTGTAGGTGTGTGTGTTTCACCTGTGTGTGTGTAGGTGTATAGGTGTGTGTGTAGGTGTATAGGTGTGTGTGTGTGTGTAGGTGTGCGTGTGTAGGTGTAGGTGTGTGTGTGTAGGTGTGTGTGTAGGTGTGTGTAGGTGTGTTTCACCTGTGTGTGTGTAGGTGTGTGTGTTTCACCTGTGTGTGTGTAGGTGTATAGGTGTGTGTTAGTGTGTGTGTGTGTAGGTGTGTGTGTGTGTAGGTGTGTGTGTTTCACCTGTGTGTGTGTAGGTGTATAGGTGTGTGTGTAGGTGTGTGTGTAGGTGTGTGTGTGTGTAGGTGTGTGTGTTTACCTGTGTGTGTGTAGGTGTGTGTGTGTGTAGGTGTGTGTGTGTAGGTGTGTGTAGGTGTGGGTAGGTGTGTTTCACCTGTGTGTGTGTGTAGGTGTGTGTGTGTTTCACCTGTGTGTGTAGGTGTGTGTGTGTGTAGGTGTGTGTGTGTTTCACCTGTGTGTGTAGGTGTATTGGTGTGTGTAGGTGTATAGGTGTGTAGGTGTGTGTGAGTAGGTGTGTGTGTAGGTATATTGGTGTGTGTAGGTGTATAGGTGTGTAGGTGTGTGTAGGTGTGTGTAGGTGTGGGTGTGTGTGTAGGTGTGTAGGTGTGTGTGTAGGTGTGTGTATAGGTGTGTGTGTGTGTGTGTTACAGTTGGTACAGTAGGGGGCACAGGTGGTGCATCAGCCAGTCATCTCGGTCATCTCAGTCAGTCGACCCGTGGCACCTGCTGGGTCTGCCCCGTGACTCCTGCCAGCGGGCGTTCGACACTTCACGTGGCCTCAAGGTGCACATGGCCTGGCACAAGCGTCGTGGTGACGTCACCGCCACTTAGTGGCGAATGGCGGTTGTTGTGTGTGTGTAAGTGTGTGTGTGTAGGGTGTGTGTATGTGTGTAGGTATAGGTGTGTAGGTGTATAGGTGTGTGTGTGGGGGTGTGTATAGGTGTGTGTGTGTATAGACTGTAACAACTACAGGGGAATCTCACTCCTCAGTGTGCCGGGAAAGGTCTGGCAAGGATTATTCAACATCGCCTTGCCAGGCACGCTGAGGAGAGGCTTGCGGAGCCCAATGTGGTTTCAGGAAAGGTAGGTCCTGCACAGATGCCATATTTTCTGTCCGTTTGCTACAGCAGAGGTGTAGGGAATTCCAACAAGACCTACATCACTGCTTTATTGACCTGGTCAAGGCCTATGATACCATAAGTCGGCTGGGCTCTGGGTTGTTCTTCGTGCTTTCGAGTCCCTGACCCTCTGCTCACGATCATTAAGGACCTTCATGATGGTGAGCGGGCCCAGGTAAAACTACGTGGCCGGGAGTCGGAGCCATTCCCTGTTCACTTTGGGGTGCGAAAGGGATGTCCTCTGGCTCCAACATTATTTAACATCTATTTCTACCACGTAGTTCGTGAAGCCTTCAGTAGCATTACCGGAGGAATTTCCATCTGGCACAGATACAATGGGAGGCTGATCGATGCCCGGGGCGGTCAAGGGATGGCTCCCTATTGGTCAACCACGTTATGTATGCCGATGACCTGGTAATTGCGCTCACTCAGAGGAGTTGGAGGCGCTGCTGCTGCTGAAACTGGAGTGTGTCACTAAGAGGTGGGCCTTACCATCAGCCCCACCAAACTAAGCACCTGCCTGGGATTTTGTACCATCTGGCACTCCACCCCCACAACTCCCAATCGGGCAGTTGTGGAGAGAGTGGAGAGTTTCCCATACCTGGGCAGTGTGCTCATGACCGGCTCCTGTTGAATAGCAGAGGTCTCACTCCTAATCAGTCGAGCGGCATTATCTTTTCATCGGTTGCGTAACGCTGTGTGGAAGCTACCTGGTCTATCACTCTGCACGAAGCTTCAGGTCTTCTCGGCCACGGTCATTCCCTCCCTTCTCTACGCTTGTGAAACGTAGACACCCCTAATCTTCGCCGGTTAGAAACATTTAGGCTGGCCTGCCTACGATCCATCCTGGGTTTAACCTGCAGGCTGGATTGTGTGAGGAGCTCACAAATCCTTGAAAGATCTGGACAAAGTCCTATCGGTGACCTCCGGCAGGCAAGGCTGCGTTGGCTGGGTCATATAGCCCGCATGCCCAGCCACCGCATGCCTAAACAGCTTTTGTTCGGCCGGATCGAGGGGGCTAGACGGGCGCGGCACGGGCTAGAGAGAGATGGAGTGATGTGGTACAGGAGGACTTGGAGCTGAGTGGACTTGCCGATGATTGGTACCAGCGGTGTCAAGATCGGCCTCAGTGGAGGAGGCTCGTGAAGGACGCTACTGGGCAGTTGGAGGCAGTCGCCCTCCAACAACAACGGAGGGCGGAGGGCGATGCTCACAACAACGAGCGGAGCGCTGGGTGGCTAAAGCACAGCAAGTTGGCACATTAGGGGGCACAGGTGGTGCATCAGCCAGTCGTCTCAGTCAGTCGACCGTGGCATCTGGGTCTGCCCCGTGACCTCCTGCCAGCGGGCGTTCAACACTTCAAGTGGCCTCAAGGTGCACATGGCCTGGCACAAGCGTCGTGGTGATGTCACTGCCACTTAGTGGCGAATGGCGGTTGTTGTTGCATGTATATAGATGTGTGTAGGTATATAGGTGTGAATAAGTGTGTGTCAGCCTGTGGGTATGAAGAGGTGTTTGTTGTGTGTAGGTTGTAGGTGTGAATCGGTGTGTATGTAGGTGTGACGAGTGTATCGGTGTTTGTGTCGTGATGTAAGTGTGTAGGTGCGATCTTAATTTGGAGCTTTCGTGTCTGCAGGAATTATTCTTTGGTTCTTTCGGTAAAGTCGCGTCTGAAGATAAAATAATAAATTCAATAATAGCATATTACAACGTTTCGATTGCAACACAAGCAATCATCATCAGGCATAAAAGAAATAGCAACAAAAATCTAACTACAAAATTATAGACAGACATACAAGCAGACAGACATCACAAGGACACACAGAGAGAGGACACATTCGGCACAAAGAGAGAGGTCGTTTCTGTGATGTCTGTGTGCCTTGTGATGTCTGTCTGCTTGTATGTCTGTCTACAGTTTTCTAGTTCGATTTGTGTTGCTATTTCTTTTATGCCTGATGATGATTGCTTGTGTTGCAATCGAAACGTCGTAATATGCTATTATTTAATTTATTATTTTATCTTTAGACGTGACTTAACCGAAAGAACCAAAGAATGTGTAGGTGTGGTTTGCGGGAGTGGAGTGGTTAGCGCTTAGCTGCGCTACGACCCGACGGTTCGAGTTCTATTCCCGCTCATCGGTCACCAACACCGGCGATGATGATCCGAACCGGTCTTGGGCCACCCCTAGATCGACTCAGCCTCAAATGAGTACCTGGCGCGGTGCGTCGTAAACATCGCCACTGGGGAGACAAAGGCGACCGGGCGTGGTGATGGCCTTAATCTAAGTTGTCTTGTGGTTGTTGTTGTTGTTTGACTTGCATCCCACTGGGATTTTTGCACATTTTTGTGTACGGTGCTTTTTCTGCAATTTTTTGCCATCTTTTCTTGGATTTTCTGTCTGCACTTAGTCACATAGTCACTACAAGATGTTTTTTGTTCATGTTTTGTTTTTGTTTGTTGCGGTTGCACCCGATTCAAGAGCCGAATGGCTCACAGGGCTACTACACCTAATACATGAACTTGAACTTGAACCCACCCCTTCGTGTGCCACCGTGCCGGCCTTCACGGATGCTGCTACTCGCTAACAGCACTTGCCGCTGCAGTCTATTCACAGGCGATACAGGGAGATCTCTCTTGGCACGGCGGGAGCACAGGTGGTGCATCTGCCAGTCATCTCGGGCAACCCATGGCGCCTGGGTCTGCCCCGTGACCTCCTCTGCCAGCGAGAGCCTCAAGGTGCACCTAGCCTGGCGCAAGCGCTTTGGTGACGTCGCCACGACTCGGTGGCTAATGGTTGGTGTGTGTGCGCATGGTATCTATAGAGAAATAAGTATAACCCGTAAAAACAAAGTTTTTCACTATAAATCCTTTATATGCGTGGCGGCTCGAGTCCTCTCGTCCTCTGGCTTGAGATGGCTGCCACCTATGGGTCAGATGATTGCATGGCACCATTAAGCAATTGGTAATTAAATATAATTTCTTTGTCCTAAAAAGTGTAAAATTTTGGAAAAAATTTTCACGAACATTAATTGTCACGCACAACGAGTCTGTGTGGAAAATTTCAGCTCGATTGGATCACGGGAAGTGGGTTAAAAAACGACTGAAAGATTTGCACGGTCGTAAGCAAGCAAGCGTGCAAGCGAACTTAATATAAAGGATTTAATAAGAGGGAAATTTGTGAATGTGTGTGTCCGTTCGAAATGTTTAGCGTACTTCCCGACATGCAACAGACTTGAAATTTGGCATGTGGGTAGCTTCCAGACTGTACACAATGCAAAACGTATAAAAATGACTTTTGTATTTTGGGGGTGGAGCGGGGGGCGCAATAATGGATATATTTTGCACGGCAAGTGAGCGGTGACGTCACATCGGTGACGTCACCTCTCTGTGATGTCACCCGCATGCGGC
Organism: Lethenteron camtschaticum; assembly: GCA_018977245.1. Lineage (NCBI taxonomy): Eukaryota > Metazoa > Chordata > Hyperoartia > Petromyzontiformes > Petromyzontidae > Lethenteron > Lethenteron camtschaticum. The sequence continues at coordinate 37,923 of WFAB01001774.1, forward strand.
AGCGTCACGCAGTGTGCCTGCTGACGTCACTCACCCCCCCTAAACCCTCCGCGTAGGCCGTGTACTAATCCAAGACAAGTATCCAAGTCCTGGGCGAAGCCGGGTAGCGAAGCTCGTTTTTAAATATCGATGTGTCTTCTTGGTTCTTTCGGTAAAGTCATCACGTAGAAGGGAAGTAATAAAATAATAAAACATAACAAAATAATTCTCACGACGTTTCGGCCACAACGCAAGCAGCCGTAACGTCGTGAGAATTGTATTTTATTATGTTTATTTTTATTATTTTATTATTTCCCTTCTTCGTGACTTTACCGAAAGAACCAAGAAGATGAATCCCTGCAGTCACGAAAGCTTTAAATCGAAATTTGATATGCAGTCTTCTTGGTTCTTTCAGAGTTATGTTTTTGTTTGCATTATGGCTGCAGGTATTGTGGTCAATGCAAACATGACTCCTCGTAAAAAAGGTGTCAGTTTTGTTGCCAGATAGAAGGGATAAAAACAATTATCATATTTTTACTGGCAAATGAGGTTCCAATGGTGTAGATGCTTGCCCCGAGCTCTCATACTCTGATGGTGCATTGTCTTTGAGTTGTGCGCCTTTTGGCGTCATCTGGTCCAACACCATGTGAGACTAGGCTCTAAGGAAAGCTGTCTCGGGTGTGGACCAATCAACTTCAAGGACAGTGCACATACATTATCAGAGTTGTGTTTTTGTTTGCATTATGACTGCAGGTATTGTGGTCTATGCAAACATGACTCCTCGTAAAAAAGGTGTCAGTTTTGTTGCCAGATAGAAGGGTTAAAAACCAATTATCTTGTTTAATGATCGTAGGCGGCATATCGCGTGGAAAGTTTCTCGGGGCGGACAAAAACGCGCGTCGGGTTTTCTGTCGGCGCGAATTTCACGTGGCGCGATGGATGCGTCGGGCGAACGCAATTTCTTTGCCAGAACGCGGATGCGAATCGGATTTATTAACGGAACTACGTCGCAGCACGAGGAGGGATAAGGCGTCCGTGGGCGGCTGCCCCAGCGTCACGGGGATACTGCTGGATGCTACTCGTCGCTACCCTAAATACGCGCGCCTCGAGTCTTCGCTCGGCCCTGTCGTACGCATCTCACGCGCTTATCGCTCACTTTGCTTCTTAGCCTTGTAAGTAGCACGCGTGCCAACAAGGGCACTCTGTTGATCTTGATAATGTTCAAGTTCTGTTGCAAAACGAATTACGTTTTGCAACAGAACTTGGGAGGCTGATCGATGCCCGGGTGCGGTCAAGGGATGGCTCCCTATTGGTCAACCACGTGATGTATGCCGATGACCTGGTCATTGCGGCTCACTCAGAGGAGGAGTTGGAGGCGCTGCTGCTGCTGAAACTGGAGTGTGGCACTAAGAGGTGGGGCTTTACCATCAGCCCCACCAAAACGAGCACCTGCCTGGGTATTTTGTACCATCTGCCACTCCACCCCCACAACTCCCAATCGGGGCAGTTGTGGAGAGAGTGGAGAGTTTCCCATACCTGGGCAGTGTGCTCATGACCGGCTCCAGTTTCACAGCAGAGGTCTCATTCCGATATTTGTTTTCACCGTTCTGCTTCTCAAGTGAAGTATGAAAGTAATATTATTACACTTTTGAACTGAATGCCTGTACGGTCACCATGTGAGCAGGCAATCACGGGTATCGAGATTTCTTGCACCTAAAAACGGCAGGATGTGTACGCATGATGTGCATGCAGAATAGAATTGAAGCTGCATCATTAGACCTCCTTTGCCAGTACCAAAATATAAAAATGCAAACAAAAAACACACCATGCGTTTTGACTGCAAGTGTTGTGGTTAATGCAGACATGAATCCTCGTAAAAAGGTTTAAGTTTTGTTGCCAGAAAAAAGGGGGAAACGCCTATTATTAGAATCGAAGCTTTCGTGACTGCAGGAATTACTATACTCATTGGTTCTTTGGATAAAGTCACGTGTGTAGAAATCAAATAAATTGTAAATAAATTAAAAATATATAATAAAAAATTTAATTGATGAAATTTTATTTAAATAAAATTAAAAATTTGAATGAATAATTTTAAAATTGATCTACATTTATTTTATTTCTACATATGTGACTTTACCGGAAAGGACCAATGAGTGTGATAATTACCGTACGAGTAACCCAACCGGTAATGTATATAAATACGCTTGAGACAGTGAATCTGGCTGTGACGGTCACACCTGATGACGGAGACTTGTGTTGCCTCCGAAACGTCGTGATTTTTAAATCCTTTATATTAAGTTCACTTGCTTGCATGCGCGCTTACGACCGTGCAAATCTTTCGGTCGTTTTTTAACCCACTTCCCGTGATCCAATCGAGCTGACATTTTGCACACAGACTCGTTGTGCGAGACAATTAATTTTCGTGAAAATTTTTTTTTCCAAAATGTTACACTGTTTAGGGAAAACAAATTAAATATTTAATTACCAATTGCTTAATATTGGCAGACAATCATCTGTCCCATAGGTGGCAGCCATCTCAAGCCAGAGGACGAGAGGACTCTAGCCGCCACGCACATAAAGGATTTAGAGTAAAAAACTTTGTTTTACGGGTTAATTTTTTATAATTTTATTTCTATGATTATTTCTATTATTTTTATTATTTATTTTTTACCTACGTGACTTTACCAAAAAAACCTAAGAGTATAAATACATTACCCCCCCACCCCCTCTCTGGCTTTCAAACCTGATTGGCATCTGTTTAAGAGGAAGATTCATTTAAAGCTTTCGTGACTNCAGGGATTCATTTTTGGTTCTTTGGTATCATCACGTAGAAGGGAAAAATAAAATAAAATACAATTCTCACGACGTTTCGGCACGCACAGCCGTCTGTGAAGAACAGGTCTGTCGGGGAGACAGCANCTGTCGGGAAAACAGCTGTCTTTCCGACAGACCTGTTCTTCACCTGAGGCGGCTGCTTGCGTTGTGGCCGAAACGTCGTGAGAATTATTTTATTAAGTTTTATTTTTATTATTTTATTATTTCCCTTCTACGTGACTTTACCGATTGAACCAAGAACAGGAGGAAGATCTCTCCACCACGATGCCGGTTGTTGTTGTTCTTGTCATTGCCGGCAGAATGTCACGGCACCCGAATTGTAAATGTTGCGGTGGTGGCTTTACTTTCCGACGCGCAGCCGTTTTACTGCCGAACCAGTAACCTCTTCATATTCTTAGGTTTTTCGGTAAAGTCACGTAGGTAAAAAAATTAAAATTAATAAAAATAAAATAAAAATCACGACGTTTCGGAGGCAACACAAGCTTCCGTCTTCAGGTGGAACCGTCACAGCACAATTGCTGCATCAAGTAAGTGAGAAATTCAAACACACCTTGTTATTACTGGTTGAGGGTGGTAGGAGCCAAGGTAGGCTCAGGATATTATAAAAAAAAATATATCCAGGGCCTACCTTGGCTCCACCCACCCTCAACCAGTCTATATACAAGGACTGTGTTCTTGGAATTTCTCTTACTTGATACAGCAAGCGTGCTGTGATGGTTCCACCTGAAGACGGAAGCTTGTGTGGCCTCCGAAACATCGTGATTTTATTTTTATTTTACTTTTATTAATTTAATTTTTTACCTACGTGACTTTACCGAAAAAACCCTAAGAATATGAATCCTTGCAGTCACGAAAGCTTCAAATCGAGAATAGTGAAGTATAATCTTAGGTTTTTTCGGTAAAGTCACGTAGGTAAAAAATGTAAATTAATAAAAGTAAAATAATTTAATTTTTTTTACCTACGTGACTTTACCGAAAAAAACCTAAGAATATGAATCCTTGCAGTCACGAAAGCTTCAAATCTACAGGAACGAGTTGTCGCACGCTTCGTTTATGTGACGCTAACCTCGGCTGGCTGGCTGGCGGGCAGGACTTACCGGCTCATTTATATTTACGCGACCTGACCTCACCCCCCAAGCTCATCTCTGTTGTTGTGGAAATTATCTATCACGGAGACGATTTCTTTCGTTCCGAAACGCGGTGTCCTGACCGGATTGCAACTCCCGTTACCGCATGCTGGAGGGGAGCACGTGTGCTGCTGCTGCTGCTGAGTTTTCACTCCATTGCCCACGTGCTTCCAGATGGTTCTCCGGTTTCCTTGGCACGGCGAAGCTAAAAAAAAAAACTTTCAAAAAGGCCGTGCGATGTTACCACCGCTCGTTCCTGGCCAACGTCCCAGCGCGGCGACTTTTAAATAGAGGGTCTCCGCAACTCGCTCCGACTCGCCCGGGCAAGACGCGCAAAGTTAATGCCTAAATTATGAGGCCCAATTGAGGCTCGTATTTGAGACGGAATCGGAATCTTGGTTTGGACCGGATGAGATAAAAATCTGATGATTTCACGGGTGTCCAGTGAGGGGGCAATGGGTGGAGGTCGAACGTAACAGCGACAAACACAGTAACAGAACACACAATTAGCAGTGCAACGTATAAGAAAGATAAACTAATCGTTTAAAAAATTCAAATGAAACATGTGTATATTTACACTATGAGACCTCCTTTACCAGTGGTAAAATATAGTAGTAGGTTTTACCCTTTCAACTGGTACAAAAACTGACACCTTTATACAAGGCATCATGTTTGCAATAACCACAACACAAGCAGTCAAAATGCAAAAAAAAACTCTGATGATGATAATGATATGCACTGTCCTTGAAGTTGATTGGTCCACACCCGAGACAGTTTCTTAGAGCCTAGTCTCTGGTGTGGACCAGATGACGCCATCATCAGAGTTGTTTCTTTTTGTTGCATTTTCNCTGCTTGTGTTGTGGTTATTGCAAACATGATGCCTTGTATAAAGGTGTCAGTTTTGTACCAGTTGAAAGGGTAAAAACCTACTACTATATGTTGCCACTGGTAAAGGATGTCTCATAGTATAAATGTTTACCCCGAGCTCTCATACTCTGATGGTGCATTGTCTTTGAGTTGTGCGCCTTTTGGCGTCATCTGGTCCAACACCAATGGAGACTAGGCTCTAAAGAAAGCTGTCTCGGTGTGGACCAATCAACTTCAAGGACAGTGCATATCATCATCAGAGTTGTTTCTTTTTGTTTGCATTTTGACTGCTTGTGTTGCGGTTATTGCAAACATGATGCCTTGTATAAAGGTGTCAGTTTTGTACCAGTTGAAAGGGTAAAACATTAACCCGTAAAAACAATTTTCACTATAAATCCTTTATATGTGTGGCATCGGTTTTATTTTATGATTCATTTCTGTTTTTCTTGAGTAAGAGTTTCATTTTTATCACATTGGTATTTTAAATTAAATATAAGGAAAGTCGTATATAAGGATTATAAGGTTTTCAGTTTTGTATGATTGTTTATATTGTACATTTTTGTTGTTTTCTTGAATAATTTTGTGTTTAGGAAAAAATATATGATTGTGTTAGTGAATTTTTTTTTCCTAAAGAGTGGAAAATTTTGGAATTTTTTTTCACGAAAATCAATTGTCGCGCACAACGAGTCTGTGTGCAAAACGTCAGCTCGATTGGATCACGGGAAGTGGGTTAAAAAACGGCCGAAAGATTTGCACGGTCGTAAGCGCGCAAGCAAGCAAGTGAACTTAATATAAAGGATTTGAAAACCTATTACAATGTATATATTTTGTTACCTTACCAGGTAAAACCCCATTGAACTGATCTTCCCACTGATCTGGGACTGTGTTTGTTGTTGTGTTTGCTACCCTGCTCCCAAGCTTGATGAATCATTTAATTATATAATGAATTGCACATTCATTTATATTTAGTGACTTATCGGACAACCCTGAGCAGCTTGACTCTGAGCTATAATTGTTCGGATAAGTCACTTCCGCGCTCTTGCCAGAAAGGGGTACATCTCTAATTACGAACGAGTCATGTTCCAGAGGTTTGTGTTCGCAAGTCGAATTGTTCGTAAGTCCAACTTTACTTTCTGTCGATTCCAAACGTGGTGTACGGCGTGTACACAAAGCACGGGGAATGGCTTTAAAAGTTGTATAATCCCCTGTAGATGTAGATGCCACTGGTTCTTCATGTTCTGCAGATGTAGATGCCACTGGTTCTTCATGTTCTGTAGATGCCGCTGGTTCTTCATGTTCTGCAGATGTAGACAACACTGGTTCTTCATATTCTGCAGATGTAGATGCAACTAGTTCTTCATGTTCTGCAGATGTAGATGCCACTGGTTCTTCATGTTCTGCAGATGTAGATGCCACTGGTTCTTCATGTTCTGTAGATGCCACTGGTTCTTCATGTTCTGCAGATGTAGATGCCACTGGTTCTTCATGTTCTGCAGATGTAGATGCCACTGGTTCTTCATGTTCTGTAGATGCCACTGGTTCTTCATGTTCTGCAGATGTAGATGCCACTGGTTCTTCACGTTCTGCAGATGTAGATGCCACTGGTTCTTCACGTTCTGCAGATGTAGATGCCACTGGTTCTTCATGTTCTGCAGATGCCACTGGTACTTCATGTTCTGCAGATGTAGATGCCACTGGTTCTTCACGTTCTGTAGATGTAGATGCCACTGGTTCTTCATGTTCTGCAGATGTAGATGCCACTGGTTCTTCACTCTACAGATGTAGATGCCACTGGTTCTTCATGTTCTGCAGATGTAGATGCCACTGGTTCTTCACGTTCTGCAGATGTAGATGCCACTGGTTCTTCATGTTCTGGAGATGTAGATGCCACTGGTTCTTCACGTTCTGCAGATGTAGACAACACTGGTTCTTCATGTTCTGCAGATGTAGATGCCACGAGTTCTTCATGTTCTGCAGATATAGATGCCACTGGTTCTTCACGTTCTGCAGATGTAGATGCCACTGGTTCTTCACGTTCTGCAGATGTAGATGCCACTGGTTCTTCATGTTCTGCAGATGTAGATGCCACTGGTTCTTCACGTTCTGCAGATGTAGATGCCACGAGTTCTTCATGTTCTGCAGATATAGATGCCACTGGTTCTTCACGTTCTGCAGATGTAGATGCCACTGGTTCTTCACGTTCTGCAGATGTAGATGCCACTGGTTCTTCATGCTCTGCAGATGTAGATGCCACTGGTTCTTCACGTTCTGTAGATGTAGATGCCACTGGTTCTTCATGTTCTGCAGATGTAGATGCCACTGGTTCTTCACGTTCTACAGATGTAGATGCCACTGGTTCTTCATGTTCTGCAGATGTAGATGCCACTGGTTCTTCACGTTCTGCAGATGTAGATGCCACTGGTTCTTCACGTTCTGTAGATGTAGATGCCACTGGTTCTTCACGTTCTGCAGATGTAGATGCCACTGGTTCTTCATGTTCTGCAGATGTAGATGCCACTGGTTCTTCACGTTCTGCAGATGTAGATGCCACTGGTTCTTCACGTTCTGTAGATGTAGATGCCACTGGTTCTTCACGTTCTGTAGATGTAGATGCCACTGGTTCTTCACGTTTTGCAGATGTAGATGCCACTGGTTCTTCACGTTCTGCAGATGTAGATGCCACTGGTACTTCATGTTCTGCAGATGTAGATGCCACTGGTTCTTCACGTTCTGTAGATGTAGATGCCACTGGTTCTTCATGTTCTGCAGATGTAGATGCCACTGGTTCTTCATGTTCTGCAGATGTAGATGCCACTGGTTCTTCACGTTCTGCAGATGTAGATGCCACTGGTTCTTCACGTTCTACAGATGTAGATGCCACTGGTTCTTCACGTTCTGTAGATGTAGATGCCACTGGTTCTTCATGTTCTACAGATGCCACTGGTTCTTCACGTTCTACAGATGTAGATGCCACTGGTTCTTCACTCTACAGATGTAGATGCCACTGGTTCTTCATGTTCTGCAGATGTAGATGCCACTGGTTCTTCACTCTACAGATGTAGATGCCACTGGTTCTTCACGTTCTACAGATGTAGATGCCACTGGTTCTTCACGTTCTACAGATGTAGATGCCACTGGTTCTTCACGCTCTGCAGATGTAGATGCCACTGGTTCTTCACGTTCTGCAGATGTACATGCCACTGGTTCTTCACGTTCTGTAGATGTAGATGCCACTGGTTCTTCACGTTCTACAGATGTAGATGCCACTGGTTCTTCACGTTCTGTAGATGTAGATGCCACTGGTTCTTCACGTTCTACAGATGTAGATGCCACTGGTTCTTCACGTTCTGTAGATGTAGATGCCACTGGTTTTTCACGTTCTGCAGATGTAGATGCCACTGGTTCTTCACGTTCTGCATATGTAGATGCCACTGGTTCTTCACGTTCTGCATATGTAGATGCCACTGGTTCTTCACGTTCTGCAGATGTAGATGCCACTGGTTCTTCACGTTCTGTAGATGTAGATGCCACTGGTTCTACACGTTCTACAGATGTAGATGCCACTGGTTCTTCACGTTCTGCAGATGTACATGCCACTGGTTCTTCACGTTCTGTAGATGTAGATGCCACTGGTTCTTCACGTTCTACAGATGTAGATGCCACTGGTTCTTCACGTTCTGTAGATGTAGATGCCACTGGTTTTCACGTTCTGCAGATGTAGATGCCACTGGTTCTTCACGTTCTGCATATGTAGATGCCACTGGTTCTTCACGTTCTGCAGATGTAGATGCCACTGGTTCTTCATGTCTGCAGATGCCACTGGTTCTTCATGTTCTACAGATGTAGATGTCACTGGTTCTTCACGTTCTGTAGATATAGATGCCCCTGGTTCTTCACGTTCTGCAGATGTAGATGTCACTGGTTCTTCACGTTCTGTAGATATAGATGCCCCTGGTTCTTCACGTGGCATCTGCATGACATGTGGACCAGCTTTGTTCGTATCTCTGAAAGTTCCTGAGTCGATTGTTCTTGAGTAGAGGAGTCTCTGTACCGGCAGACAGGTCCCAGAGATATAACTCCTCGACACGAGCTGCATGTGTTCTGAGACTTGCATTGTCTTTTTTACCATTCACCTTTCACCGTTCTCTGGTCTCACACCGGTGATGGTGAGGCGAGGCCATGCAGAAGCGTGGCTCTGGTGTAGACCCATCAGTGTCGACAACAATGCATGCACTATGAGACACCTCCTTTACCAGTGACAAAATATAGTGATAGGTTTTTGCCCTTTAAACTGGTACAAAAACTGACACCTTTATACAAGGCATCATGTTTGCAATAACCACAACACAAGCAGTCAAAATGCAAACCAATGATGATAATGATATGCACTGTCCTTGAAGTTGATTGGTCCACACCCGAGACAGCTTTTCTTAGAGCCTAGTCTCACATGGTGTTGGACCAGATGACGCCAAATGGCGCACAACTCAAAAACAGCGCACTATCAGAGTATTGAGAGCTCGGGTAAACATTTACACTATGAGACCTCCTTTACCAGTGGCAAAATATAGTGATAGGTTTTTACCCTTTAAACTGGTACAAAATTGCATTTTGACTGCTTGTGTTCTGGTTATTGCAAACATGATGCCTTGTATTTTTCGATTTAAAGCTTTCGTGACTGCAGGGATTCATCTTCTTGGTTCTTTCGGTAAAGTCACGTAGAAGGAAAATAATAAAATAATACAAATATAACATAATAAGGCATAGTCAGACTATGCCTTCTCGACAGACCTGTTCTCCACCTGAAGACGGCTGCTTGCGTTGTGGCCGAAACGTCGTGAGAATTTTTTATGTTTTATTTTTATTATTTTATTATTTTCCTTCTACGTGACTTTACCGAAAGAACCACGAAGATGATGCCATGTATAAAGGTGTCATTTTTGTACCAGTTTAAAGGGTAAAAACCTATCACTATATTTTGCCACTGCTAAAGGAGGTCTCGTAGTGCTCCTATTTTTGTCGTCAGAAAGGGTAAAGATCCCTCTTCTTTAAACTTAATTTGGAGCTTTCGTGACTGCAGGAATTACTCTTTGGTTCTTTCGGTAAAGTCACGTAGAAAGATAAAGTAATAAATTAAATACTAGCATACAACGTTTCGATTGCAACACAAGCAATCATCATCAGGTCTAAATGAAATAGAAACACAAATCTAGTGAACTTAGAAATGTAATGTAATACAACAGAGAGAGTCGGATAACATAACAGTCAACACCCTACCTGGTTGATTACGTTTTTCCTGAGAATGCTAAATTTGAGAGAGAGATCAAACACAGAACCAGAGACATCTAGACAGACATATAAGCAGACAGATATCACAGAGATACATAGAGAGAGACAAACATAGGCACACAGATCAAACACAGAACCAGAGACATTTAGACAGACATATAAGCAGACAGATATTACAGAGATACATAGAAAGAATACAAACATAGGCACACAGATCAAACACAGAACCAGAGACATGTAGACAGACATATAAGCAGACAGATATTACAGAGATACATAGAAAGAATACAAACATAGGCACACAGATACAACACAGAACCAGAGACATCTAGACAGACATATAAGCAGACAGATATCACAGAGATACATAGAGAGAGAACAAACATAGACACACAGATCAAACACAGAGACATATAGACATACATATAAGCAGACAGATATCACAGAGATACATAGAGAGAGACAGACATAGGCACACAGATCAAACACAGAACCAGAGACATTTAGACAGACATATAAGCAGACATATATCACAGAGACACATAGAGAGAATACAAACATAGGCACACAGATACAACACAGAACCAGAGACATCTAGACAGACATTTAAGCAGAGACAGATATTACAGAGATACATAGAGAGATACAAACACAGGCACAGAGATACAACACAGAACCAGAGACATCTAGACAGACATATAAGCAGACAGATATCACAGAGATACATAGAGAGGGCACAAACATATGCACACAGATACAACACAGAACCAGAGACATTTAGACAGACATATAAGCAGACATATATCACAGAGATACATAGAGAGAGACAAACATAGGCACACAGATACAACACAGAACCAGAGACATCTAGACAGACATATAAGCAGACAGATATCACAGTGATGCATAGAGAGAGACAAACATAGGCACACAGATAAAACACAGAACCAGAGACATGTAGACAGACATATAAGCAGACAGATATCACAGAGATACATAGAGAGAGACAACACAGGCACACAGATCAAACACAGAACCAGAGACATATAGACAGACATATAAGCAGACAGATATCACAGAGATACATAGAGAGGGCACAAACATATGCACACAGATACAACACAGAACCAGAGACATATAGACAGACATATAAGCAGACAGATATCACAGAGACACATAGAGAGGGCACAAAGATATGCACACAGATACAACACAGAACCAGAGACATTTAGACAGACATATAAGCAGACAGATATCACAGAGATACATAGAGAGAGCACACACACAGGCACACAGATCAACACAGAACCAGAGACATCTAGACAGACGTATAAGCAGACAGACATCACAGAGATACATAGAGAGACACACATACATAGGCACACAGATACAACACAGAACCAGAGACATTTAGACAGACATATAAGCAGACAGATATTACAGAGATACATAGAAAGAATACAAACATAGGCACACAGATACAACACAGAACCAGAGACATCTAGACAGACATATAAGCAGACAGATATCACAGAGATACATAGAGAGAGACAAACATAGGCACACAGATCAAACACAGAACCAGAGACATCTAGACAGACATATAAGCAGACAGATATCACAGAGATACATAGAGAGAGAACAAACATAGGCACACAGATACAACACAGAACCAGAGACATCTAGACAGACATATAAGCAGACAGATATCACAGAGATACATAGAGAGAGACAAACATAGGCACACAGATCAAACACAGAACCAGAGACATTTAGACAGACATATAAGCAGACATATATCACAGAGACACATAGAAAGAATACAAACATAGGCACACAGATCAAACACAGAACCAGAGACATATAGACAGACATATAAGCAGACATATATCACAGAAATACATAGAGAGAGCACAAACACAGGCACACAGATCAACACAGAACCAGAGACATCTAGACAGACGTATAAGCAGACAGACATCACAGAGATACATAGAGAGACACACATACATAGGCACACAGATACAACACAGAACCAGAGACATCTAGACAGACATATAAGAGAGACAGATATCACAGTGATGCATAGAGAGAGACAAACATAGGCACACAGATCAAACACAGAACCAGAGACATTTAGACAGACATATAAGCAGACAGACATCACAGAGATACATAGAGAGAGACAAACATAGGCACACAGATACAACACAGAACCAGAGACATCTAGACAGACATATAAGCAGACAGATATCACAGTGATGCATAGAGAGAGACAACATAGGCACACAGATAAAACACAGAACCAGAGACATGTAGACAGACATATAAGCAGACAGATATCACAGAGATACATAGAGAGAGACACACACAGGCACACAGATCAACACAGAACCAGAGACATCTAGACAGACATATAAGCAGACAGATATTACAGAGATACATAGAAGAATACAAACATAGGCACACAGATACAACACAGAACCAGAGACATCTAGACAGACATATAAGCAGACAGATATCACAGAGATACATAGAGAGAGAACAAACATAGACACACAGATCAAACACAGAGACATATAGACAGACATATAAGCAGACAGATATCACAGAGATACATAGAGAGAGACAAACATAGGCACACAGATCAAACACAGAACCAGAGACATCTAGACAGACATATAAGCAGAGACAGATATCACAGAGACACATAGAGAGAGACAGACACAGGCACACAGAAAAAACCTCTTCTCTATTTTGCAATCCTATCGTTTAATTGTCTCCGTGAGCGTACGCAGTTGTAACCCCGCTCACCCGCGCCCCTTTGCTGGACATCTGTGGACAAAGGATCTTCACCGGATACCTCCTGCCCCAGACGGACAAAGGTTCGGATTCCTGACCGTCGGCTCGTCATCCGTAGTAAGATGTCTTGCCTGCCATGCGGGACCCCGCAGAAACCTGCGAGTGGCCTGGTCTCTTAGAAGGGAAATAATAAAGTAGTGAAAATTAAACGTCATAAAATAATATTCTCACGACGTTTCGGCCACAACGCAAGCAGCCGTCCTCAGGTGAAAGGTACCCCCTCCTTTCCTTTGATGCTGCTAATCCTGCATAATGCACGGGCCATATTATGACTTTGAAACCCCCCGCCCACCTCCTACGCATTCCACAAGCAATGACTAATCCATATCTGCATTTCCATAAATATGCTAAATCCCTCTTGATATGCAAATTATTTTGTCAAGGCGCTCTTCCCCCATCCATCCCAGCTTAAATAGACGCTCCAAGCCTGGTGGTGTTTCATTCAGACTCTATCTTCTCGACAGACCTGTTCTCCACCTGAGGACGGCTGCTTGCGTTGTGGCCGAAGCGTCGTGAGAATTGTATTTTATTATGTTTTATTTTTATTATTTTATTATTTCCCTTCTACGTGACTTTACCGAAAGAACCAAGAAGAGGCACTATTCTACTTCACCGAGTGTTGACATCCCAGCGTTTAACAACAACTCTCCTTTTTTGTATTTGGATTGTCAACCAACTCTGGGTAAAACAACAACATGTGCTTTGTCGTTTCTTCTAGCCCCCCCCCCCCCCCAATACGTTCCATTCATTGGCTACCACATTCAGATAAGCCCCTCCCCCCCCCCAATACGTTCCACTCATTGGCTACCACATTCAGATAAGCCCCTCCCCCCCCCCAATACGTTCCACTCATTGGCTACCACATTCAGATAAGCCCTCCCCCCCCCCCCCAATACGTTCCACTCATTGGCTACCACATTCAGATAAGCCCCTCCCCCCTCCAAATACGTTCCACTCATTGGCTACCACATTCAGATAAGCCCCTCCCCCCCTTCAAATACGTTCCACTCATTGGCTACCACATTCAGATAAGCCCCTCCCCCTTCCCTCCCCTTAACTAGTATTTAAGAGCTCGTCTCTTGGAATTTCTGCCTCACTTGATGCAGCAAATGTGGCTGTGACGGTCCCACCTGATGACGGAGACTTGTGTTGCCTCCGAAACGTTGTGATTTTTATTGTTTTATTTCTACTTTTTACTAAAAGACAAATAGTTCACTGCTTTAGCCCACCGGTGCGTTGAAGCGTGAAACTCCAATTGTAAATGTTGTTGCTTCAACACACCGGTGGGCTAAAGCAGCGAACTATTTGTCTTTTTCAACGTGACACTTTTTTTACTGATTGGCCGTGTCGGGCGGTGGAGGGTTACGACACATTTATAAATAACGCGATCTAAACCCAAAAACGTTGATTGTGAATATATTGTTCTTACTACGTTTAAACTATTTACAATTTTAATTTTATTTTCACCTACGTTTTACCGAAAAAATAGGTATGTTCCGGAGTGGCCACTGCAAGTGCTCACTGGGTCGCGCCNGCCTCGCAAAGACCCCGCACGGGAAAGGTGTTCTGGTCAATGAAGCTTTGTGATGCAAGGATTCATATTCTTAGTTTTTTTCGGAAGTGTAGGTAGAAATTAAAATGGTAATAAAAGTNAAATAAAAATGATAAAAATAAATAAAAATAGTTCTAAGTTATTTATTTTACTTTTAACGTCCTTTAGAACAACAATAGAATCCTCACGATTACCACCAAATCTAGAAACCTCCTCCACACGAGCGGCGACCAACTGGACACCATCTAGATTTGAAGCTTTCGTGACTGCAAGGATTCATATTCTTAGGTTTTTTCGGTAAAGTCACGTAGGTAGAAAATTTAAATTAATAAAAATAAAATCACGACGTTTCGGAGGCAACACAAGCTTCCGTCTTCAGGTGGAACCGTCACAGCACAATAGCTGTATCAAGTAAGAGAAATTCCAAGAACACAGTCCTTGTATATATACTGGTTGAGGGTGGTAGGAGCCAAGGTAGGCTCAGGATATTATGAAAAAATAAAATAAAAAATATCCAGTGCCTACCTTGGCTCCACCCCACCCTCAACCAGTATATATACAAGGACTGCTTTCTTGGAATTTCTCTCACTTGATACAGCTATCGTGCTGTGACGGTTCCACCTGAAGACGGAAGCTTGTGTTGCCTCCGAAACGTCGTGATTTTATTTTTATTTTTATTAATTTGAATTTTTTACCTACATGGTGACTTTACCGAAAAAACCTAAGAATATGTGTTCTGGCTAGTCGAGAGAAAGTGACAGGCCACTCCGCCGTTCACAGCGTCCCACGTCGGACAGCAGGGGAGCTTTGGAGAGCCGTGCGGAGTGGCAAAGGGGGTGAGCGGTTTTCACAATCACCGTTCAAAAACGGTGTTCGGATATCCGACCCCCAGGAACAGGTTTGCAGATTTTCTGAGCATTTCCGTGAGGTCTTGGGGCGAGGGGAAATGCCTCTGCCCGGATAACATCACGCGGCAAAGGGTTGGGGAAGACCCTACTAGGGCTGCCGTGCCTCATATGATGGAGGAATTCTAGATTTGAAGCTTTCGTGACTGCAAGGATTCATATTCTTAGGTTTTTTTTTCTTTCGGTAAAGTCACCGCGTAGGTAAAACGGTTCCACTGAAGACGGAAGCTTGTGTTGCTTCCGAAACGTCGTGATTTTTATTTTACTTTGATTAATTTCAATGTTTTACCTACACGGTGACTTTACCGAAAAAAAAAAAAACCTCAGAATGATGGAGGAAGTAGCCAGCCCCTGCGGGTGACTAATTTCTGAACCGTCTGTTGAGGAAGTATTTGGGGGGCGATCTGCGGTCTGGGAGTAGGAAAAGCTCCGGGCAGAGATGTTCTACCGTAAGCGAAACTGCTGAGGGAACGTGGCAAACCGCCGTGTATGGTTCCACAGGTTTGGAAGTATACTCTGGTATATCCATATCTTTCTCTGTGTGTATCTCTCTGTGTATCTCTCTGTGTGTATCTCTCTCTGTGTATCTCTCTGTGTCTCTGTGTGTATCTCTCTGTGTATATCTCTGCGTGTGTCTCTGTCTCTGTGTCTCTGTGTGTATCTCTCTGTATCTCTCTGTGTATCTCTCTGTATATCTCTCTCTGTGTGTCTCTCTCTGTGTGTATCTCTCTGTATATCTCTCTCTGTGTATCTCTCTGTGTGTCTCTCTCTGTGTATCTCTCTCTGTCTCTCTCTGTGTGTCTCTCTGTATATCTCTCTCTGTGTGTCTCTCTGTGTATCTCTCTCTGTGTGTCTCTCTCTGTGTATCTCTCTGTATATCTCTCTCTGTGTATCTCTCTCTGTGTATCTCTCTGTGTGTATCTCTCTCTGTGTCTCTCTGTGTATCTCTCTGTATATCTCTCTCTGTGTGTCTCTCTCTGTGTATCTCTCTCTGTGTGTATCTCTCTCTGTGTATCTCTCTCTGTGTATCTCTCTCTGTGTGTATCTCTCCGTGTATCTCTGTGTGTGTGTCTCTCTGTGTATCTCTCTCTGTGTATCTCTCTCTGTGTATCTCTCTGTGTATCTCTCTCTGTGTATCTCTCTGTGTATCTCTCTGTGTCTCTCTCTGTGTATCTCTCTGTGTATCTCTGTGTATCTCTCTGTGTGTATCTCTCTGTGTATCTCTGTGTGTATCTCTGTGTGTATTTCTCTCTGTGTATCTCTCTGTGTGTGTATCTCTCTGTGTATCTCTCTCTGTGTGTCTCTATCTGTGTATCTCTCTGTGTATCTCTGTGTGTCTCTCTCTGTGTATCTCTCTGTGCATCTCTCTCTGTGTATCTCNCTGTGTATCTCTCTGTGTATCTCTCTGTGTATCTCTCTCTCTCTCTGTGTATCTCTCTGTGTCTCTGTGTCTCTCTCTCTCTCTGTGTGTCTCTCTCTGTGTATCTCTGTGTATCTCTCNGTGTGTCTCTCTCTGTGTATCTCTCTCTGTGTATCTCTCTGTGTGTATCTATCTCTGTGTATCTCTCTGTGTATCTCTCTATCTCTGTGTATCTCTCTCTGTGTGTCTCTCTCTCTCTGTGTCTCTCTTTGTGTATCTCTCTGTGTATCTCTCCCTGTGTATCTCTTTCTGTGTATCTCTCTGTGTATCTCTCTGTGTATCTCTCTGTGTATCTCTCTGTGTGTATCTCTGTGTGTATCTCTGTGTATCTCTCTGTGTATCTCTCTCTGTGTATCTCTCTCTGTGTATCTCTCTGTGTATCTCTGTGTATCTATCTCTGTGTATCTCTCTGTGTGTCTCTCTCTCTGTGTATCTCTCTGTGTATCTCTCTGTGTATCTCTCTGTGTATCTCTCTGTATCTCTCTGTGTGTGTCTCTCTCTGTGTATCTCTCTCTGTGTATCTCTCTGTGTATCTCTCTCTCTCTGTGTATCTCTCTGTGTATCTCTCTCTGTGTGTCTCTCTCTGTGTATCTCTCTGTGTGTGTCTCTGTGTATCTCTCTCTGTGTCTCTCTCTCTGTGTATCTCTCTCTGTGTATCTGTGTATCTCTCTGTGTATCTCTCTGTGTATCTCTCTGTGTGTATCTCTCTCTGTGTCTCTCTCTGTGTATCTCTCTGTATATCTCTCTCTGTGTGTCTCTCTCTGTGTATCTCTCTCTGTGTGTCTGTGTCTCTGTGTATCTCTGTCTCTCTCTGTGTATCTCTGTGTGTCTCTCTGTGTATCTCTCTCGTGTATCTCTGTGTGTGTGTCTCTCTGTGTATCTCTCTCTGTGTATCTCTCTCTGTGTATCTCTCTCTGTGTATCTCTCTCTGTGTATCTCTCTGTGTATCTCTCTGTGTCTCTCTCTGTGTATCTCTCTCTGTGTATCTCTCTGTGTATCTCTCTGTGTGTATCTCTCTCTGTGTATCTCTGTGTGTATCTCTGTGTGTATTTCTCTCTGTGTATCTCTCTGTGTGTGTATCTCTCTGTGTATCTCTCTCTGTGTGTCTCTATCTGTGTATCTCTCTGTGTATCTCTGTGTGTCTCTCTCTGTGTATCTCTCTGTGCATCTCTCTCGTGTATCTCTCTGTGTATCTCTCTCTGTGTATCTCTCTGTGTATCTCTCTCTGTGTGTCTCTCTCTGTGTATCTCTCTGTGTGTCTCTCTGTGTCTCTCTCTCTCTGTGTGTCTCTCTCTGTGTATCTCTGTGTATCTCTCTGTGTCTCTCTCTGTGTATCTCTCTCTGTGTATCTCTCTGTGTCTATCTCTGTGTATCTCTCTGTGTATCTCTCTGTGTATCTCTCTCTGTGTATCTCTCTCTGTGTGTCTCTCTCTCTCTCTGTGTCTCTCTTTGTGTATCTCTCTGTGTATCTCTCCCTGTGTATCTCTCTCTGTGTATCTCTCTCTCTGTGTATCTCTCTGTGTATCTCTCTGTGTATCTCTGTGTGTATCTCTGTGTATCTCTCTGTGTATCTCTCTCTGTGTATCTCTCTCTGTGTATCTCTCTGTGTATCTCTCTGTGTATCTATCTCTGTGTATCTCTCTGTGTGTCTCTCTCTCTGTGTATCTCTCTGTGTATCTCTCTGTGTATCTCTCTGTGTATCTCTCTGTGCATCTCTCTGTGTGTGTCTCTCTCTGTGTATCTCTCTCTGTGTATCTCTCTCTCTGTGTATCTCTCTCTCTCTGTGTATCTCTCTGTGTATCTCTCTCTGTGTGTCTCTCTCTGTGTCTCTCTGTGTGTGTCTCTCTCTCTGTGTATCTCTCTCTGTGTCTCTCTCTGTGTATCTCTCTCTGTGTATCTCTCTCTGTGTATCTCTCTGTGTATCTCTCTCTGTGTATCTCTCTATCTCTCTCTGTGTATCTCTCTCTATATGTGTGTCTGTGTATCTCTCTGTCTCTCTGTGTCTCTCTGTGTATCTCTCTCTGTGTATCTCTCTGTGTATCTCTCTGTGTATCTCTCTCTGTGTATCCGTATTTCCGTGTATCTGTATCTCTGTATGTCTCTGTGTATCTGTATCTATGTGTAACTGTATCACTCTGGAAATCTCTCTGTGTATCTCTCTCTGTGTATCTCTCTCTGTGTGTCTCTCTCTGTGTCTCTCTGTGTGTCTCTCTGTGTATCTCTCTCTGTATCTCTCTGTATCTCTGTGTATCTCTCTCTCTGTATCCGTATTTCCGTGTATCTGTATCTCTGTATCTCTCTGTGTATCTGTATCTATGTGTAACTGTATCACTCTGGAAATCTCTCTGTGTATCCGTACCTCTCTGTGTGTCTGTATCTGTCTCTGTATCTATCTCTGTGTGTCTGTGTCTCTCTCTATCTCTGTGTGTCTGTATCTCTGTGTATCTCTGTGTGTGTCTGTATCTCTGTGTATCTCTGTGTATCTCTGTGTGTGTCTGTATCTCTGTGTGTGTCTGTATCTCTGTGTGTGTCTGTATCTCTGTGTGTGTCTGTATCTCTGTGTGTGTCTGTATCTCTGTGTGTCTGTATCTCTGTGTGTGTCTGTATTCTGTGTGTGTCTGTATCTCTGTGTGTGTCTGTATCTCTGTGTGTGTCTGTATCTCTGTGTGTGTCTGTATCTCTGTGTGTGTCTGTATCTCTGTGTGTGTCTGTATCTCTGTGTGTGTCTGTATCTCTGTGTGTGTCTGTATCTCTGTGTGTGTCTGTATCTCTGTGTGTGTCTGTATCTCTGTGTGTGTCTGTATCTCTGTGTGTGTCTGTATCTCTCTCTGGGTCTGTATCTCTCTCTGGGTCTGTATCTCTCTCTGTATCTCTCTGTGTGTCTGTGTCTATCTCTGTGTGTGTCTGTATCTCTGTGTGTATCTCTGTGTGTGTGTATCTCTGTGTGTATCTCTGTGTGTGTCTGTATCTCTGTGTGTGTCTGTATCTCTGTGTGTGTCTGTATCTCTGTGTGTGTCTGTATCTCTGTGTGTGTCTGTATCTCTGTGTGTGTCTGTATCTCTGTGTGTGTCTGTATCTCTGTGTGTGTCTGTATCTCTGTGTGTGTCTGTATCTCTGTGTGTGTCTGTATCTCTCTCTGGGTCTGTATCTCTCTCTGTATCTCTCTGTGTGTCTGTGTCTATCTCTGTGTGTGTCTGTATCTCTGTGTGTGTCTGTATCTCTGTGTGTCCGTATCTCTTTCTGTGTGTCTGTGTCTCTCTCTGTGTGTCCGTATCTCTTTCTGTGTGTCTGTGTCTCTCTCTGTGTGTCTGTGTGTCTGTATCTATCTCTGTGTGTCTGCATCTCTCTTTGTATCTCTCTCTGTGTATCTGTATCTCTGTGTGTCTCTATCTCTGTATCTCTCTTTCTGTATCTCTCTCTCTCTCTGCATATCCGCATTTCAATATCTCCCCACCTGCATCTCTCCTCCCTCCGTCTCCGCGTTCAAGTTCATGTATTAGGTGTGTAGCCCTGTGAGCCATTCGGCTCTTGAATCGGGTGCAACCGCAACAAACAAAAAACTAAAACATGAACAAAAAAACATCTTCAAGTGAATGTGTGACTGAGTGCAAACAGAAAATCCAAGAAAAGACAGCAAAATATTACAGAAAAATCACCGTACACCAACGCTGTGTAAAATNCCAGTGGGATGCAAGTCAAACAACAACAACAACCACAAGACAACTTAGATTAAGGCCATCAGTCTAACTCTGTACTACAACAACACAAACATGGCCAAACCAATACACTTTTCGAAATCACCAAAATAAAGCCATGAAAGCAATGAAACAGCGATCATAGGAACTGTGACGGAATTTTCACAATAAATGGCATAAACAACATGTACTACCAAAGTCACTCCACAACAGCAGGAGCATCAATCGGAGTATTATAATTTTTCAATGCACCTTTAAGATCAGCACACTAAATCAAAACACAGATCATACTTTGCACGATCATCCGGAGCGAAACATTGTATTTCAGGCCACTGAATAGCACTGGCAGCTCGGGGTGTACAACTCCTCTAGAGCAGTTTTGAGTGAAGATCTCACAGGTAGTGACTCAAGTTTCAATTTATTGGCGACATCGCGTGCGAGCAGATGGACTACGACTCGGTGATGCTGAGGACGGGCGGCATGGGCCGCTTCCAGTGGACCGTGCTGCTGGTCACGTGGCTGCCCAACGTGCCGCTCGCCTTCAACCTGCTCTCCGACGCCTTCTTCACCGCCTCGCCGCGTCACCACTGCGCCCGGGGCCCTCGATGGGGCCCGCGGTCCGCCGGGCCGTGGGGAACGGGAGCGGTGGTGGCGGTGAGCGGGAGGCGCTGCTCAACTCACCGTGCCCTGGGAGGTGGACCCCGTCAGCGGGGAGCCTGTGAGTTGCTGAGAATCGATGGCGGGAGGCGGCGGGGCGGGAGTGCCGTCAGAATATCGTCGGAATTTCGTCGGAATTTCGTTGTAATTTCGTTGGAATGTCGTCGGAATTTCGTTGGAATATCATCGGAATTTCATCAGAATTTCATCAGAATTTCATCAGAATTTCATCAGAATTTCATCAGAATTTCGTCGGAATTTCGTGGTGTGGTCGTCGTTTTGCAAGGAGGTGTTTGAGATGCTCCAACTTCGAACATTGCACGGCATCATCAAAGTCCGCATGAACCACGCGCAGAAAAAAACTCTCGCCGGGCACGGGTATGGCCGGGTACGGGTACCCGTTTGCGACCCTGGTGCGGCCGGGTACGGGTAGCCGGGTAGGCCGTGAGTCACTGGTGAGTCACCGTTTGTCACTCATTTCGGGTAGGGTACGGGTAGGCCGTGAGTCACTGGTGAGTCACCGTTTGTCACTCATTTCCAACGTCTTGTCTCTTCTCACAATTCAAGTTTCTAGAATCAACCCACCCGCGCCTGCAACGTGGCTTCATCCCAGAGGTCGCAATCGGGTACCCGATACCCGTACCCTACCCGATGCCCGGCCGGGTACTAGTAGGGTACGGGTACGGCCGGGTACGGGTACGGGTAAGGAATCAAAACCCGTTTGCGACCTCTGCCATCCTCCGTCGATGGTTCAGACCGATTCTGCCGCTGTGAGTGTCCCAAATGATGGGTCGCTTTTGTTGAGCCGTCCTTTGTGGTGCCGATGCCTCCAATGGGCGTTTTGCCCGCTAGGGGTGGCGCTGGTCTTCGCTGTATTTGCGAGCTTGATTCGTTTTAACCTGCGGCGCACTTTGCACCGCTGCCGTGTTTGTTGCGCCGCCGTTTGATGTTGTAACGTTCTCACCCCGTGCCCGGAATGTTTATTGATCAAGTTTCAATTCTCCGATTGTGGAAAGCCAGCGCTGCTGTTGCTGCTGCTACTGCTGCTGTTGTTGCTGCTGCTACTGCTGTTGCTGCTGTTGCTGCTGCTGCTACTGCTGCTGTTGCTGCTGCTGTTGTTGCTGCTGCTACTGCTGTTGCTGCTGCTGCTGCTGCTACTGCTGTTGCTATTGCTGTTGCTGCTGTTGCTGCTGCTGTTGCTGCTGCTGTTGTTGCTGCTGCTACTGCTGTTGCTGCTGTTGCTATTGCTGTTGCTGCTACTGCTGTTGCTGCTGCTACTGCTGCTGCTGCTGTTGCTACTGCTGCTGCTGCTGTTGCTATTGCTGTTGCTGCTGTTGCTGCTGCTGTTGCTGCTGCTGCTGTTGTTGCTGCTGCTGTGCTGTTGCTGCTGCTGCTGTTGTTGCTGCTGCTGCTACTGCTGCTGCTGCTGTTGCTATTGCTGTTGCTGCTGTTGCTGCTGCTGTTGCTGCTGCTGCTGTAGTTGCTGCTACTGCTGCTGCTGTTGCTGCTACTGCTGTTGCTGCTGCTGTTGCTACTTCTGCTGTTACTGCTGCTGCTGCTGCTGTTATTGCTACTGCTGCTGTTGCTGCTGCTGCTACTGCTGTTATTGCTGCTGCTGCTACTACTACTGTTGCTACTGCTGCTGTTGCTACTTCTACTGCTGCTGCTGTTGCTACTGCTGCTGCTACTGCTGCTGCTGTCTCTGCTGCTGCTGTTGCTACTGCTGCTGCTACTGCTGCTGCTGTTGCTACTTCTACTGCTGCTGCTGCTGCGAGGACCACCGGACTTTGCGTGACCTTCGACCCTTGACCCCTGCGTGCGCTCAACAGGTGCGGAGCTCCTGCAAGGAGTTTGTGTTCCCCCCACCTCCTCCACCTCCTCCTCCATCTCCATTTTCTCCGTCTCTGTCACCTCCTCCGTCTTCGTCGGAGGCCCCCGACGGCGCTGGAGGCAACCGCAGCGAGGATGCGGGGGGGTGGAGCGGCGCTGTCGCCGTGGGGCCCCCCCCTGGGGCTGGGCCCCTGCTCGCACGGCTGGGAGTTCGAAGCTGACGGCGCCGAGGGGCTCGCGGACAGCATCGTGACCACCGTGAGCGAACACCACCACTCCTCCCATCCCCCCGTTATCCGCCGATCTTCCCCGATATCCGCAACTTCCTGAGATGCGCCAATCCTGCCACCCCTCGTGCCGGCCGTCATAGGCGCTCGCTCGCCAACGGCACTTGCCTCTGTCTCCTGCTAAGGTCACGTGGTTTGGGGGGGTCTCTGTCACCTGCTAAGGTCACATGGTTGTTGTGGGGGGGTCTCTGTCTCCTGCTAAGGTCACGTGGTTGTTGTGGGGGGGGGGTCTCTGTCACCTGCTAAGGTCACGTGGTTGTTGTGGGGGGGGGGGGTCTCTGTCACCTGCTCAGGTCACTTGGTTGTTGTGGGGGGGGGTCTCTGTCACCTGCTAAGGTCACGTGGTTGTTGTGGGGGGGGGGGGTCTCTGTCTCCTGCTAAGGTCACGTGGTTGTGGGGGGGGGGGGTCTCTGTCTCCTGCTAAGGTCACGTGGTTGTTGTGGGGGGGGGGGTCTCTGTCACCTGCTAAGGTCTCGTGGTTGTTGTGGGGGGGGGGTCTCTGTCTCCTGCTAAGGTCACGTGGTTGTTGTGGGGGGGGGTCTCTGTCACCTGCTAAGGTCACGTGGTTGTTGTGGGGGGGGTCTCTGTCTCCTGCTAAGGTCACGTGGTTGTTGTNGGGGGGGGGGTCTCTGTCACCTGCTAAGGTCACGTGGTTGTTGTGGGGGGGGGGGTCTCTGTCACCTGCTAAGGTCACGTGGTTGTTGTGGGGGGGGTCTCTGTCTCCTGCTAAGGTCACGTGGTTGTTGTGGGGGGGGGGTCTCTGTCTCCTGCTAAGGTCACGTGGTTGTTGTGGGGGGGGGTCTCTGTCACCTGCTAAGGTCTCGTGGTTGTTGTGGGGGGGGGGTCTCTGTCTCCTGCTAAGGTCACGTGGTTGTTGTGGGGGGGGGTCTCTGTCACCTGCTAAGGTCACGTGGTTGTTGTGGGGGGGGGGGGGTCTCTGTCTCCTGCTAAGGTCACGTGGTTGTTGTGGGGGGGGGTCTCTGTCTCCTGCTAAGGTCACGTGGTTGTTGTGGGGGGGGGTCTCTGTCACCTGCTAAGGTCTCGTGGTTGTTGTGGGGGGGGGTCTCTGTCACCTGCTAAGGTCACGTGGTTTGGGGGGGGTCTCTGTCTCCTGCTAAGGTCACGTGGTTTGGGGGGGTCTCTGTCTCCTGCTAAGGTCACGTGGTTGTTGTGGGGGGGGGTCTCTGTCACCTGCTAAGGTCACGTGGTTGTTGTNGGGGGGGGTCTCTGTCTCCTGCTAAGGTCACGTGGTTGTGGGGGGCTCTGTGTCACCTGCTAAGGTCACGTGGTTGTTGTGGGGGGGGGTCTCTGTCTCCTGCTAAGGTCACGTGGTTTGGGGGGGTCTCTGTCACCTGCTAAGGTCACGTGGTTGTTGTGGGGGGGGGTCTCTGTCTCCTGCTAAGGTCACGTGGTTGTTGTGGGGGGGGGGTCTCTGTCTCCTGCTAAGGTCACGTGGTTGTTGTGGGGGGGGGGTCTCTGTCACCTGCTAAGGTCACGTGGTTGTTGTGGGGGGGGGGTCTCTGTCTCCTGCTAAGGTCACGTGGTTTGGGGGGGGGTCTCTGTCTCCTGCTAAGGTCACGTGGTTGTTGTGGGGGGGGTCTCTGTCTCTTGCTAAGGTCACGTGGTTGTTGTGGGGGGGGTCTCTGTCTCCTGCTAAGGTCACGTGGTTGTTGTNGGGGGGGGTCTCTGTCACCTGCTAAGGTCACGTGGTTGTTGTGGGGGGGGGGTCTCTGTCACCTGCTAAGGTCTCGTGGTTGTTGTGGGGGGGGGTCTCTGTCACCTGCTAAGGTCACGTGGTTGTTGTGGGGGGGGGTCTCTGTCACCTGCTAAGGTCACGTGGTTGTTGTGGGGGGGGGGGTCTCTGTCACCTGCTAAGGTCACGTGGTTGTTGTGGGGGGGGGGGGGTCTCTGTCTCCTGCTAAGGTCACGTGGTTGTTGTGGGGGGGGGGTCTCTGTCTCCTGCTAAGGTCACGTGGTTGTTGTNGGGGGGGGGGTCTCTGTCTCCTGCTAAGGTCACGTGGTTGTTGTNGGGGGGGGGGTCTCTGTCTCCTGCTAAGGTCACGTGGTTGTTGTNGGGGGGGGGGTCTCTGTCACCTGCTAAGGTCACGTGGTTGTTGTCGGGGGGGGGTCTCTGTCTCCTGCTAAGGTCACGTGGTTGTTGTGGGGGGGGGGTCTCTGTCACCTGCTAAGGTCACGTGGTTGTTGTGGGGGGGGGGTCTCTGTCTCCTGCTAAGGTCACGTGGTTGTTGTGGGGGGGGGGTCTCTGTCTCCTGCTAAGGTCACGTGGTTGTTGTGGGGGGGGGTCTCTGTCTCCTGCTAAGGTCACGTGGTTGTTGTGGGGGGGGGGTCTCTGTCTCCTGCTAAGGTCACGTGGTTGTTGTGGGGGGGGGGTCTCTGTCTCCTGCTAAGGTCACGTGGTTGTTGTGGGGGGGGGGGGTCTCTGTCTCCTGCTAAGGTCACGTGGTTGTTGTGGGGGGGGGGTCTCTGTCTCCTGCTAAGGTCACGTGGTTGTTGTGGGGGGGGGGGGTCTCTGTCACCTGCTAAGGTCACGTGGTTGTTGTGGGGGGGGGGTCTCTGTCACCTGCTAAGGTCACGTGGTTGTTGTGGGGGGGGGGTCTCTGTCTCCTGCTAAGGTCACGTGGTTGTTGTGGGGGGGGGGGTCTCTGTCTCCTGCTAAGGTCACGTGGTTGTTGTGGGGGGGGGGTCTCTGTCACCTGCTAAGGTCTCGTGGTTGTTGTGTGGGGGGGGTCTCTGTCACCTGCTAAGGTCACGTGGTTGTTGTGGGGGGGGGGGTCTCTGTCTCCTGCTAAGGTCACGTGGTTGTTGTGGGGGGGGGGTCTCTGTCACCTGCTAAGGTCACGTGGTTGTTGTGGGGGGGGGTCTCTGTCACCTGCTAAGGTCACGTGGTTGTTGTGGGGGGGGGTCTCTGTCTCCTGCTAAGGTCACGTGGTTGTTGTNGGGGGGGGGGTCTCTGTCACCTGCTAAGGTCACGTGGTTGTTGTGGGGGGGGGTCTCTGTCACCTGCTAAGGTCTCATGGTTGTTGTGGGGGGGGTCTCTGTCACCTGCTAAGGTCACGTGGTTGTTGTGGGGGGGGGTCTCTGTCACCTGCTAAGGTCACGTGGTTGTTGTGGGGGGGGTCTCTGTCACCTGCTAAGGTCACGTGGTTGTTGTGGGGGGGGGGGGTCTCTGTCTCCTGCTAAGGTCACGTGGTTGTTGTGGGGGGGGGGGGTCTCTGTCACCTGCTAAGGTCACGTGGTTGTTGTGGGGGGGGGTCTCTGTCACCTGCTAAGGTCTCATGGTTGTTGTGGGGGGGGTCTCTGTCACCTGCTAAGGTCTCATGGTTGTTGGGGGGGGTCTCTGTCACTGCTAGTCCTCATGGTTGTTGTGGGGGGGGGGGGGGTCTCTGTCACCTGCTAGGTCCACGTGGTTGTTGTGGGGGGGGGGGGGGGTCTCTGTCTCCTGCTAAGGTCACGTGGTTGTTGTGGGGGGGGTCTCTGTCACTGTAAGGCGTGGTTGTTGTGGGGGGGTTCTGTCTTGCTGGTACATGGNTTGTGGGGGGGGGGCTAGTGTCCTGCTAGGTACATGGTTGTTGTGTGGGGGCTTGTGTCTCTGAGCCACGTGGTTGTTGTTGTGGGGGGCTTGTGTCTCCTGCTGGTACAGGTTTGTGGGGGGCTCTGTATCTCCTGAATGCCACGTGGTTTGTGGGGGGGGTCTGTGTCTCCTGCTAGGTACATGGTTGTTGTTGGGGGGGGTGCTAAAGCCACGTGTTTGTGTTTGTGGGGTCTGTGTCTCCTGCTAATGCGTGGTTGTTGTTGTGGGGGTCTCTCTGTGTCCTGCGTGAGCGCGCGCAGTGGCGTTGGTGTGCGAGTCCAAGTGGGTTCCGCTGGAGCAGTTCAGCTTCCAGGTGGGCGCCGTCGTGGGCGCGTGCTGACGGGCCTCGCCGGTGGGTGAGGCCAGGGTTCCACACAAAGATACAGACGAAGACCCCCGTGTAGCCTTCACAGACCGTAGGGGCNAGTGCTGTTAGCGAGCACCTGTGAAGGCCGGCACGGCACACGAGGGGGTGGGTGGCCAGCACCACGCCCGACCGCCTTTGTCTCCCCAGTGGCGATGTTTTACACACCGCCCAGGTACTCGTTTAAGGTGAGTCGACCTAGGGGAGGCCAAGGACCGGTGATATCGTCACTGTGGTGTTGCCGTAGGAACGAACCCGGGTCGCCAGTTCAATTCCTGCCAACACCAGTGACGATTATTTGAACCGGTCCTGCGCCTCCCCTAGGTCAACTCAGCCTCAAATGAGAACCTGGTGCGGTGCGTAAAAACATCGCCAGGGAGACAAAGGCGGTCGGGCGTGGTGCTGGCCACCCACCCCCTCGTTCGGCCTTCATAGGTGCTCGCTAACAGCACTTGCCCCAACAGTCTGCTAAGGCTATATGGAAGAGCTTTTGTCTGTGTGTGTCTCGTGTGTCTGGTGCTAGTGTAGGTCTAAGGTGTGTCTGTGTGCGTGTGTGTAGGTGTATGAGGCTTGTGTAGGATGCTGGTGTTGTGTGTATCTGCGTGTGACGGCGTCCGCTTGGTGGCGTCGCTCTCCCCCAACAACGGAGGGCGGAGGAGCGACACTCACAACAACGAGCGGAGCGCCTGGTGGCTAAGCACAGCAAGTTGGCACAGTAGGGGGNACAGGTGGTGCATGCAGTCATCTCGGTATTCANTGACCCGTGCAGTGGGTCTGCCCCGTGACCTCTGCCAGCGGGCGTTCGAAACTTCACGTGGCCTCAAGGTGCATTTGGCCTGGCACAAGCGTGTGGTGACGTCTCCGCCACTTAGTGGCGAATGGCGGTTGTTGTTGTTGTTGTGGCGGTTGATGTTGTTGTTGTGTGTGTGTAGGTGGGGCCGCCGCCCGTGCTGCTGGCCAGTGCGGCCCTGGTGGTGTGTGTCTGTGTGTGTGTCTGTGTGTGCGTGTAAGTAGTTGTGTGTCTCTGTGTGTGTGCGTGTAAGTAGTTGTGTGTGTCTGTGTGTGTCTGTGTGTGTGTCTCTGTGTGTCTCTGCGTGCGTGGTGTGTAGGTGTAAGTAGTTGTGTGTCTCTGCGTGGTGTGTGTAGGTGTAAGTAGTTGTGTGTGTCTTTGTGTGTGTCTGTCTGTGTGTGTCTCTGTGTGTGTCTGTGTGTGTGTCTGTGCGTGGTGTGTGTAGGTGTAAGTAGTTGTGTGTCTCTGCGTGCGTGGTGTGTAGGTGTAAGTAGGTGTCTGTGTGTGTCTGTGCGTGGTGTGTAGGTGTAAGTAGGTGTGTGTGTGTCTGTGTGTGTGTATATATATGTGTGTGTGTGTGTCTGTGTGTGTCTGTGTGTGTCTGCGTGGTGTGTAGGTGGGGCCGCCGCCCCGTGCTTCTGGCCAGCGCGGCCCTGGTGGTGGTGGCGGGCGGTGCGGCCGCCCTGGCGGTGAGCCCCGCCATGTTCTCGGCCTTGCGCTTCCTGGAGGGGGCCGCCCTCTCGGGGGTCTTCCTCGCTCTCTACGTCCTCCGTGAGCAACCCGACACAACCGACACAACCGCCACAACCACAACCGCAACCACCGAAACCGCCACAACCGCCGCAACCACGTCCGCAACAACGGCAGCTGCCACAACCGCCACCATTGCCATGTCTACCACCACACAACCACCACCACAACTAACACCACCACCATCACACAACCACCATAAGCACCACCGCCACCACTACCGCCACCACCACTGCCACCGCCACCACCACCACCACAACCACCACAACCACCACGACCACCACGACCATTACCCCACAACCACCACAACCACCGCCACCATCACCACAACCATCATGGTGGATGATCTGCTGCTGCTTCTGAACCTAGTGATGGTGGTGATGGTGGTGATGGTGATAGTAAATGTGATGATGGTAGTGATGGTGGTGGTAGTGATGGTGGTGGTAGTGGTGGTGGTGATGGTGGTGATGGTGGTGGTAGTGGTGATGGTAGTGATGGTGGTGTTAGTGATGGTAGCGGTAGTGACGGTGATGGTAGTGATGGTGGTGATGGTGGTGGTGATGGTAGTGGTAGTGATTATAGTGATGGTGGTGGTAGTGATGGTGGTGGTAGTGATGGTAGTAATGGTGGTGGTATTGATGGTGATGGTGGTGTTAGTGATAGTGGTGGTGGTGACGGTGGCGACGGTGGTGGTGGTAGTGATGGTGGTGGTAGTGACGGTGGTGACGGTAGTAACGGTGGTGACGGTGGTAACGGTGGTGACGGTGGTGACGGTAGTAACGGTGGTGACGGTAGTAACGGTGGTGACGGTGGTGACGGTGGTGATGGTAGTAACGGTGGTGACGGTGGTGACGGTAGTAACGGTTGTAACGGTGGTGACGATGGTGACGGTGGTAACGGTGGTGACGGTAGTAACGGTGGTGACGGTGGTGACGGTGGTAACGGTGGTGACGGTGGTGACGGTGGTGACGGTAGTGACGGTGGTAACGGTGGTGACGGTAGTGACGGTGGTAACGGTGGTGATAGTAGTAACGGTGGTGACGGTGGTGACGGTGGTGACGGTGGTGACGGTGGTGACGGTAGTAACGGTAGTGACGGTGGTATCGGTGTAACGGTGGTGACGGTGGTGACGGTGGTGACGGAAGTAACGGTGGTGACGGTGGTGACGGTGGTGACGGTAGTAACGGTGGTGACGGTGGTGACGGTGGTGACGGTAGTAACGGTGGTAACGGTGGTGACGGTAGTGACGGTAGTGACGGTAGTAACGGTGGTGACGATGGTAACGGTGGTGACGGTGGTGACGGTGGTGACGGTAGTAACGGTGATGACGGTAGTAACGGTAGTGACGGTGGTGACGATGGTGACGGTAGTAACGGTGGTAACTGTGGTGACGGTGGTAACGGTGGTGAAGGTGGTGACGGTAGTAACGGTGGTGACGGTGGTGACGGTGGTGACGGTGGTGACGGTGGTGACGGTGGTAACGGTGGTGACGGTGGTGACGGTGGTGACGGTGGTGACGGTGGTAACGGTGGTGACGGTAGTAACGGTAGTAACGGTGGTGACGGTGGTGACGGTGGTGACGGTAGTAACGGTGGTAACGGTGGAGACGGTAGTGACGGTAGTAACGGTGGTGATGGTAGTAACGGTAGTGACGGTAGTGACGGTAGTAACGGTGGTGACGGTAGTGACGGTGGTGACGGTAGTGACGGTGGTAACGGTGGTGACGGTAGTGACGGTGGTGACGGTAGTGACGGTGGTGACGGTGGTGACGGTGGTGAGGTAGTAACGTTGGTAACGGTGGTGACGGTGGTGACGGTAGTAACGGTGGTGACGGTAGTAACGGTGGTGACGGTGGTGACGGTAGTAACGGTGGTGACGGTAGTAACGGTGGTGACGGTGGTGACGGTGGTGACGGTGGTGACGGTGGTGATGGTAGTAACGTTGGTAACGTGGTGACGTGGTGACGGTAGTAACGGTGGTGACGGTAGTAACGGTGGTGACGGTGGTGACGGTGGTGACGGTAGTAACGTTAGTAACGGTGGTGCGGTAGTAACGGTGGTGACGGTGGTGACGGTGGTGACGGTGGTAACGGTGGTGACGGTAGTAACGGTGGTGACAGTGGTGACGGTAGTAACGGCGGTGACGGTGGTGACGGTGGTGACGGTGGTAACGGTGGTGACGTAGTAACGTAGTAACGTTAGTAACGGTGGTGACGGTGTAACGGTGGTAACGGTGGTGACGGTAGTAAGGTTAGTAACGGTGTAACGGTGGTAACGGTGGTGACGGTAGTAACGGTGGTGACGGTGGTGACGGTGGTGACGGTAGTAACGGTGGTGACGGTGGTGACGGTGGTAACGGTGGTGACGGTGGTGACGGTAGTAACGGTGGGGACGGTGGTGACGGTGGTGACGGTGGTGACGGTGGTGACGGTAGTAACGGTGGGACGGTGGTAACGGTGGTGACGTAGTAACGGTGTGACGGTAGTAACGGTGGTGACGGTGGTGACGGTGGTGACGTGGTACGGTGGTGACGGTGGTAACGGTGTGACGTGGTGACGTGGTGACGTAGTAACGGTGGTGACGGTAGCGACGGTGGTGACGGTGGTAACGGTGGTGACGGTGGTGACGGTAGTAACGGTGGTGACGGTAGTAACTGTAGTAACGGTGGTGACGGTGGTGACGGTGGTGACGGTAGTAACGGTGGTGACGGTGGTGACGGTGGTGACGGTAGTAACGGTGGTGACGGTGGTGACGGTGTGACGGTGGTGACGGTAGTAACGGTGGTGACGGTAGTAACGGTTGTAACGGTGGTGACGGTGGTGATGGTGGTAACGGTGGTGACTTTAGTAACGGTGGTGACGGTGGTGACGGTGGTGACGGTAGTAACGGTGGGGATGGTAGTAACGGTGGTGACGGTAGTAACGGTGGGGACGGTAGTAACGGTGGTGACGGTGGTAACGGTAGTGACGGTAGTAACGGTGGGGACGGTAGTAACGGTGGTGACGGTGGTGACGGTAGTAATGGTAGTAACGGTGGGGATGGTAGTAACGGTGGGGACGGTAGTAACGGTGGTGACGGTGGTGACGGTGGTGACGGTGGTGACGGTGGTGACGGTAGTGACGTGGTGACGGTAGTGACGTGGTATCGTGGTGACGGTGGTGACGGTGGTGACGGTGGTGACGTAGTGACGGTGGTAACGGTGGTGACGGTGGTGACGGTGGTGACGGTGGTGACGGTGGTGACGGTGGTGACGGTAGTAACGGCGGTGACGGCGGTGACGGTGGTGACGGTGGTAACGGTGGTGACGGTAGTAACGGTAGTAACGTTAGTAACGGTGGTGACGTGGTAACGGTGGTAACGGTGGTGACGGTAGTAAGGTAGTAACGTGGTAACGGTGGTAACGGTGGTGACGGTAGTAACGGTGGTGACGGTGGTGACGGTGGTGACGTAGTAACGGTGGTGACGGTGGTGACGGTGGTAACGGTGGTGACGGTGGTGACGGTAGTAACGGTGGGACGATGGTGACGGTGGTGACGGTGGTGACGGTGGTGACGTAGTAACGGTGGGACGGTGTAACGGTGGTGACGGTAGTAACGGTGGTGACGGTAGTAACGGTGGTGACGGTGGTGACGGTGGTGACGTGGTGACGGTGGTAACGGTGGTGACGGTGGTAACGGTGGTGACGTGGTGACGTGGTGACGTAGTAACGGTGGTGACCAGGTAGCAACGGTGGTGACGTGGTAACGGTGGTGACGGTGGTGACGGTAGTAACGGTGGTGACGGTAGTAACTGTAGTAACGGTGGTGACGGTGGTGACGGTGGTGACGGTAGTAACGGTGGTGACGGTGGTGACGGTGGTGACGGTGGTGACGGTAGTAACGGTGGTGACGGTGGTGACGGTGGTGACGGTGGTGACGGTAGTAACGGTGGTGACGTAGTAACGGTTGTAACGGTGGTGACGGTATTGACGGTGGTAACGGTGGTGACTTTAGTAACGGTGGTGACGGTGGTGACGGTGGTGACGGTGGTGACGGTAGTAACGGTGGGGATTGTAGTAACGGTGGTGACGGTAGTAACGGTGGGGACGGTAGTAACGGTGGTGACGGTGGTAACGGTAGTGACGTAGTAACGGTGGGGACGGTAGTAACGATGGTGACGGTGGTGACGGTAGTAATGGTAGTAACGGTGGGGATGGTAGTAACGGTGGTGACGGTGGTGACGGTGGTGACGGTGGTGACGGTGGTGACGGTGGTATCGGTGGTAACGGTGGTGACGGTGGTGACGGTGGTAACGGTGGTGACGGTAGTGACGGTGGTGACGGTAGTGACGGTGGTATCGGTGGTGACGGTGGTGACGGTAGTGACGGTGGTAACGGTGGTGACGGTGGTGACGGTGGTGACGGTGGTGACGGTGGTGACGGTGGTGACGGTAGTAACGGTTATGACGGTAGTAACGGTGGTGACGGTGGTGATGATGGTGGTAGTGACGGTGGTGACGGTGGTGACGGTGGTGACGGTGGTGACGGTAGTGACGGTGGTGACGGTGGTGACGGTAGTAACGGTGGTGACGGTGGTGACGGTGGTGACGGTGTTAACGGTAGTAACGGTGGTGACGGTGGTGACGGTGGTGACGGTGGTGACGGTGATAACGGTGGTGACGGTAGTAACGGTGGTGACGGTGGTAACGGTGGTGACGGTGGTGACGGTGGTGACGGTAGTAACGGTGATGACGGTAGTAACGGTAGTGACGGTGGTGATGATGGTGACGGTAGTAACGGTGGTAACTGTGGTGACGGTGGTAACGGTGGTGAAGGTGGTGACGGTAGTAACGGTGGTGACGGTGGTGACGGTGGTGACGGTGGTGACGGTAGTAACGGTGGTGACGGTGGTGACGGTGGTGACGGTGGTGACGGTAGTAACGGTGGTAACGGTGGTGATGGTGGTGACGGTGGTGACGGTGGTAACGGTGGTGACGGTAGTGACGGTGGTAACGGTGGTGACGGTAGTAACGGTAGTGACGGTGGTGACGGTGGTGACGGTGGTGACGGTAGTGACGGTGGTGACGGTGGTGACGGTGGTGACGGTGGTGACGGTAGTAACTGTGGTGACGGTGGTGACGGTGGTAACGGTGGTGACGGTGGTGACGGTGGTGACGGTAGTAACGGTAGTAACGGTGGTGACGGTGGTAACGGTGGTGACGGTAGTAACGGTGGTGACGGTAGTAACGGTAGTAACGGTAGCGACGGTAGTGACGGTAGTAACGATGGTGACGGTAGTAACGGTAGTAACGGTCGTAACGGTGGTGACGGTAGTAACGGTGGTGACGGTAGTAACGGTAGTAACGGTAGTAACGGTGGTGACGGCGGTAGTAACGTTAGTAACGGTGGTGACGGTGACGGTGACGATGGTGCAGGTGTGGAGGTGAGCGACGCTACTCACCGCCTGCGTGTGGCCATGGCGGGCGACCTGCTGCTGGTGGCTGGCCAGCTGCTGCTGCCCGGCCTGGTGCTGCTGTGCCGGCACTGGCGCCTGCTGCAGGGAGCACTAGCAGGCCCCTTCCTGCTCATCGTCTCCTGCTGGCGGTGAGCAGGGGTGAGGGGGTGAGGGAGTGAGTGAGGGAGGTGAGCGAGGGGGGTGAGCGAGGGGGGTGAGTGAGGGGGGTGAGTGAGGGGGCTGAGTGAGTGAGTGAGGGAGGTGACCGAGGGGGGTGAGTGAGGGGGGTGAGCGAGGGGAGGTGAGTGAGTGAGTGAGGGAGGTGAGGGGGGTGAGTGAGGGGGGTGAGTGAGGGGGGTGAGTGAGGGGGAGGTGAGTAGCGGAGTGGGAGGTGTCTCCCCCCGTGTCTCCCCGTGTCTCTCACCCCGTGTCTCTCCCCCGTGTCTCCCCGTGTCTCCCCGTGTCTCCCCGTGTCTNCCCCCGTGTCTTCTCCAGTCTCCCNCCCGTGTCTNCCCGTGTCTCCCCGTGTCCGTGTCTCCCCGTGTCCCGTGTCTCCCCCCGTGTCCCNGTGTCTCCCCCGTCTCCCCGTGTCCCGTGTCTCCCNCGTGTCTCCCCGTGTCTGTGTCTCACCGTGTCTCCGTGNCTCTCCCGTGTACTCTCCCCCGTGTCTCCGTGTCTCCCCGTGTCTTTCCCCGTGTCTCCGTGTCTCCCCCGTGTCTCCCCCCGTGTCTCCGCCCGTGTCCCCTCTCGTGTCTCACCCCGTGTCTCTCCCCGTGTCTCTCCCCGTGTCTCACCCCGTGTCTCCCTCCGTGTCTCTCCCCGTGTCCCCGTGACTCACCCCGTGTCTCTCCCCGCGTCTCAGGACGATCCCGAGTCGACGCGCTGGCTGCTGGCGACGCAGCAGCGGCTGCGTGCGCGTGTCGCCGTGCAGCTGGAGGCGACGCGCAACGGCATCAACGTGGAGGCGAAGACTTCGCCGGTAGCGACGCACGCGCCACATGCACACCTACACCCACACGCACATGCGCACAGGCGTACACGCACACCTCACCACACGCACATGC
The DNA here is from genome assembly GCA_018977245.1 of Lethenteron camtschaticum. NCBI lineage: Eukaryota > Metazoa > Chordata > Hyperoartia > Petromyzontiformes > Petromyzontidae > Lethenteron > Lethenteron camtschaticum. The sequence continues at coordinate 73,216 of WFAB01001774.1, forward strand.
GCACAGGCGTACACGCCACCTACACACGCACATGCGCACAGGCGTACATGCACACCTACACACACGCACATGCGCCAGGCGTACATGCACACCTACACCACACGCACATGCGCACAGGCGTACATGCACACCTACACACACGCACATGCGCACAGGCGTACACGCACACCTACACCCACACGCACATGCGCACAGGCGTACATGCACACCTACACCCACACGCACATGCGCACAGGCGTACACGCACACCTACACACACGCACATGCGCACAGGCGTACACCACACCTACACACACACGCACATGCGCACAGGCGTACATGCACACCTCACCCACACGCACATGCGCACAGGCGTACACGCACACCTACACACACGCACATGCGCACAGGCGTACACGCACACCTACACACGCACATGCGCACAGGCGTACATGCACACCTACACACACGCACATGCGCACAGGCGTACATGCACACCTACACCCACACGCACATGCGCACAGGCGTACATGCACACCTACACCCACACGCACATGCGCACAGGCGTACACGCACACCTACACCCACACGCACATGCGCACAGGCGTACACGCACACTCACCCACACGCACATGCGCACAGGCGTACACGCACACCTACACCCACACGCACATGCGCACAGGCGTACATGCACACCTACACCCACCCGCACATGCGCACAGGCGTACATGCACACCTACACCCACACGCACATGCGCACAGGCGTACATGCACACCTACACCACACGCACATGCGCACAGGCGTACACGCACACCTACACACGCATGCGCGTACACACATGCACACGCACTTGGCGTGGTTGTGTTGGTGGTTGTGTTGGTGGTTGTGTTGGTGGTTGTGTTGATTGTTGTGTTGGTGGTTGTGTTGATGGTTGTGATGGTGGTTGTGTTGGTGGCTGTGTTGGTGGTTGTGTTGGTGGTTGTGTTGGTGGTTGTGTTGATGGTTGTGATGGTGGTTGTGTTGGTAGCTGTGTTGGTGGCTGTGTTGATGGTTGTGTTGGTGGTTGTGTTGGTGGTTGTGTTGGTGGTTGTGTTGGTGGTTGTGTTGATTGTTGTGATGGTGGTTGTGTTGGTGGTTGTGTTGGTGGTTGTGTTGGTGGTTGTGTTGATGGTTGTGATGGTGGTTGTGTTGGTGGCTGTGTTGGTGGCTGTGTTGATGGTTGTGTTGATTGTTGTGTTGGTGGCTGTGTTGGTGGTTGTGTTGGTGGTTGTGTTGATTGTTGTATGGTTGTGTTGGTGGTTGTGTTGATTGTTGTGTTGGTGGTTGTGTTGGTGGTTGTGTTGATGGTTGTGTTGATTGTTGTGTTGGTGGTTGTGTTGGTGGCTGTGTTGGTGGTTGTGTTGGTGGTTGTGTTGGTGGCTGTGTTGATGGTTATGTTGGTGGCTGTGGATGGTTGTGTTGATGGTTGTGTTGAATGTTGTGATGGTGGTTGTGTTGGTGGCTGTGTTGGTGGTTGTGTTGGTGGCTGTGTTGGTGGCTGTGTTGATGGTTGTCCGGCAAAAACAACCCCCTACCTCCTCGTGGTGCTTGACGGTAACGCTGTGGTGGCAGTGCCGTAGGGGAGGGCCAATTTAGATTGGCCATTCCCCAAATGGGGCTCTGGATGGGTGCGAGGGGCTGGTAACCCCTCCACCTTCAATTAACTACCACTAAACTACGAGGTAAAACATGTATTAAGCTTGTGCCGTAGGCCCCGGGGAACAGGCGTCTATGACGTCTCCTGGCCAAACCCCATTTGGCGGAGCCAGGAGATTGAATCTTTACCCTCGGGGCTCCTCCAGAAACAACACAAAACCACTGAGGGTGGCCACGTGGAATGTTCGAACGCTCACTGCGGAGGAGAGGCTGCCACTCTTCTGTCGGGAGCTGGATCGGTACCGCCTGGATCTCTGTGGTATTCAGGAGGTCCGGTGGACCGGCTCTGGCTCCTGCCACCATGAGGGATGGACAGTCCTCTACTCGGGCAGGAGACCACCAAACAACAGGGAGTGGCTCTTCTTCTGAACAAATAATGAAGGGGCGTGGGAGCGTGGCGGTGAGGTGTGGGAAGCTGTAAGCCCCAGGCTACTTTGGGCTTGCCTTCCTATCAACCAGAGGCGAAGAGTGGTGGTCGTGGTTACTTATGCCCCCACCGTAGACGAACATCCGTGGAGGATGCAGGCAAGGCCAATGAGTCAGATGCCTTCTATGACCTCCTATCACAGGTGCTGGCTAAAGTGGCCCCTCGGGATAGAGTCATCTTGTTGGGTGACTTCAATGCCCGAGTTGGTCATGATGCTGGCACCTGGTCGGGAGTGATTGGAAGGCATGGGCCAGATAAGCCCAATAACAACGGTAGGAGGCTGCTAGATTGTTGTGCAGCCCATGGACTTGTAATTACCAACACGCTGTTCCGGCATCAGCGCATCCACACAACATCATGGATGCATGCCGGGTCTAAGCAAGACCATCTGCTGGGCTACATATTGACAGAACAGTGGATGAGGACCCATGTCCTTGACACCAGGACCTACCGTGGAGCTGATCTCCCCACTGACCATTGACTTGTCATCTGTAAGATGCACATGCCATTCTTCTACTCTGGTGTTTGGTGTACACCCATGACCCCATTCAAATCCAAGGTGGCCTGGTCTCAGCTAGCTGATGGAAGTTGCAAGCGAGAATTTCATCATCGCTAGCGGCTGGGGTTGGCATCGTCCCCCACTCCTCCTGATGTCGAGGGTAAATGGACGAGGTTTAGGACTGTGACTCAGGCAGCTGCAATGGCTGCTTTCGGTACATGGTCCAGACCTCTCAGAGACCCTGGCTGACAAGGGAGGTGTTCAGGCTGGCTTGAAAAAGCGATAGGCCCACTCTCATGGTCTCCAGCATCCAACGTCAAAGAGTGAGGAGGCTTACCGCAGCCTTCGCTCGGAGATTAGGAGAGCCGTGAGGCGCTGCAAGGATGGGTGGTGGTCGCGGGTTGCTGAAGAGATGGAGTCTGCCTCAGTGGCCCGCGATCAAAAATCACTATTTAACTCCATCAAAAAAGTAACCTGAAGTGCCACACCTATTACCATCATTAGGGGGAAGAATGGTGATCCAATCTCTGACCCCAAGAACAGGTTTGCAGATTTGCTGATAATTTTTTGTGAAGTCCTGGGGAGGGCAAATCCCTCGGCATGGAAAACATTATGGGACAAAGTGGCGATGACCCTGCTGAGGCTGCGGTGTCTCAAATATTGGAAGAAGTCACCCCCTGTGAGTGGCTGGCTGAGGTGCCATCTGTTGAGGAAGTACTAAAGGCAATCCAGAGTCTGAGACCAGGAAAGGAACCGGGCAGAGATGATTTCCCTCCAACAACAACAGAGGGCGGAGGAGCGACGCTCACAACAACGAGCGGAACGCCGGGTGGCTAAAGCACAGCAAGTTGGCACAGTAGGGGCACAGGTGGTGCATCAGCCACTCATCTCAGTCATCTGTCAGTCGACCCGTGGCACCTGGGTGTGCCCCGTGACCTGCGGCCAGCGGGCGTTCGACACTTCACGTGGCCTCAAAGTGCACCTAGCCTGGCACCAACGTCGTGGTGACATCACCAGCACTTAGTGGCGAATGGCGGTTGTTGTTGATGGTTGTGTTGATGGTTGTGTTGGTGGTTGTGTTGACGGTTGTGTTTTTGTGTTGATGGTTGTGTTGTTGTGTTGGTGGCTGTGTTGTTGTGGTGTTGTGTTGATGGTTGTGTTGTTGTGTTGGTGGCTGTGTNGTTGTGTTGTTGTGTTGATGGTTGTGTTGTTGTGTGTCTGTGTTTGTGTTGTTGTGTTGATGGTTGTGTTGTTGTGTTGGTGGCTGTGTTGTTGTGTTGTTGTGTGGATGGTTGTGTTGATGGTTGTGTGATGGTTGTGTTGTTGTGTTGTTGTGTGGATGGTTGTGTTGATGGTTGTGTTGATGATTGTGTTGTTGTTGACGGTTGTGTTTTTGTTGATGGTTGTGTTGATGGTTGTGTTGTTGTGTTGGTGGCTGTGTGGTGGTTGTTGTTGTTGTTGTGTAGAGCTGGACGCGACACTGGGGGGCCGCGTGGGGACACAGCGACACAGCCTCTGTGACGTCGGACGATCCAAAAACATCCTCAAGAACATCCTCATCCTGTCCTTCACCACGTGAGGACACGGGGTCACGGGGTCACGGGGTCATGGGTCACGGGGACACGGGGCAGAGACACGGGGACACGGGGACACGGGGACACGGAGACACGGGGACACGGGGACACACAGGGACACGGGACAGGGACACGGGGACACGGGACATGGGACAGGGGAAACACGGGACACGGGGTCATGGGGTCATGGGGACACGGGGACACGGGACACGGGACACGGGACACGGACACGGGGTCACGGGGTCACGGGGACACGGGTCACGGGGACACGGGGACACGGGGAGACGGACACGGGGACACGGGGACACGGGGACAGGGAACACGGGGACACGGACACGGGGACACGGGACACGGACACGGGACACGGGGACACGGGGACAGGGGAACACGGGACACGGACACGGGACACGGGACACGGGACACGGGGACAGGGGGAACACGGGGACACGGGTCATGGGACACGGGGACACGGGGACACGGGACATGGGGACACGGGACACAGGGACACGGGGACACGGGGAAACACGGACACGGACGCGGGGACACGGGGTAAGGGGACAGGGGTAGCGGGGACACGGGACATTGGGTCATGGGTCTTGGGGTCATGGGGACATGAGGTTCCTGGGAAACGGGGTCATGGGACATGGGGTCATGGGGTCACGGGACATGGGGTAAGAGTGACGCGGGTCATGGGGTCACGGGGTCATGGGGTCACGGGGTTATGGGACACGGGTCACTGGGTAAGGGGGGCATGGGGACATGGGGACACTGGGTCACCGGTTCACGGGGATACGGGGTCAAGGGGTCACGGGGACATGGGTCATGGGGTCACGGGTTATGGGGACACGGGTCACTGGGTAAGGGGACATGGGACATGGGACACTGGGTCACCAGTTCACGGGGACACGGGGTCAAGGGGTCACGGGGACACGGGGTCATGGGGTCATGGGGTTATGGGACACGGGTCACTGGTAAGGGGGACATGGGGACACTGGGTCACCGGTTCACGGGGACACGGGGTCAAGGGGTCACGGGGACACGGGGTCAAGGGGATGCGGGGTCACGTGCGAGTCTTGAGGCTGGCAAGTCTCTGCTGACAGTGGTGGTGATGATGGTGACGACGATGATGGTGGTGGTGGTGATGGTGGCAATGATGGCGACGATGATGGCGACGATGGTGGTAGTTTAATTTATTAGGTACTAGCAGGAAGTACCCGGCGTTGCCCGGGTCTTAAAAATATTAAAAAACTACTCTTAAAAATCTAACAGCAGTGCGTACTTTGGTGGTACCTGCTATGATTACAGCAGTGCATACTATGGTGGTACCTGCTATACTACAGTAGTACATGCTGACTCTATAGCAGTATTTATGGACTATATAGCACAAAGTACTCACCTGACAGAGTGGCGTGGTGAGGCCTAGTCCCGTGCAGAGCCTCCGGCCTCGCTTAGATTGTCCAGCCGGCCGAGGTGGCACCTTGGCAGGCTGGGCTGCTACCCTGACCCCTCCCCAGGAATGATCTCCCTGGCCGCTCTGCAGTAATATCTACGGCCTATAGTGGTAGCATCTAGTGACTGAGAGAAACGTTTTTCCGCACTCGTAACACGGCTTCTCGCTCGTGTGCTTGAGTGTTTTTGAGGATCACTATTGATCTCAGCATTGGAGGTGAAGCGGAAGAGGTGGCACGCTCATGGACGGCCCTCAGCTTCTCGCTCCACTCGGGCAGCAGCTTCAGGGGTTTCCATGTCTGATAATTGTTTTTTAACCCTTTTATCTGGCAACAAAACTGACACCTTTTTACAGGAGTCATGTTGCATAGACCACAATACCTGCAGTCGTAATGTAAACAAAAAAACACAACTCTGATAATATGTGCACTGTCCTTGAAGTTGATTGGTCCACACCCGAGACAGCTTTCCTTAGAGCCTAGTCTCACATGGGTTGGACCAGATGATGCCAAAAGGCGCACAACTCAAAGACAATGCACCGTCAGAGTATGAGAGCTCGGGGTAAGCATTTCACCATTGGACGCCAGTAAAAAATGAAATTGTTTTTTTACCTTTTATTGGCAACAAAACTGACACCTTTTTAGGGCAGCATAGACCACAATATGCAGTTAAAAACAAAAAACACAACTCTGATAATTATGTGCATGTCCTTGAAGTTGATTGGTCCACACCCGAGACAGCTTTCCTTAGAGCCTAGTCTCAATGGTGTTGAAGATGACGCCAAGGGCCAACTCAAAGACAATGCACCGTCAGAGTATGAGAGCTCGGGTGAAGCATTCACATTGGAACCTCATTTTCCAGTACTCACCTTGACCTGGGTACCAACGGTTTTCCAGTGCCGATGCCATCGGGTCGTGAAAGCGAGTGGACGTGGTCTATGCACCTGATTTCATCAACAACTAACTCACATTTTCTTTTAGCCCGCGCCCCCTTTCCCAATACGTTCCATCATTGACCAATCNGAAGCCCCCCCCCCCCTCTTCCCCTTAACTTGTATTTAAGAATGCATCTTTCGATTCAAAGCTTTTGCAGCATATTCATCTTCTCGGTTCTTTCGGTAAAGTCACGTAGAATGGAAGTAATAAAATAATAAAAATAAAACCTAATAAAATAATTCTCACGACGTTTCGGCCACAACGCAAGCAGCCGCCCTCAGGTGAAGGGTAACCCTACTCCCCCCTTTGATGGTGACGATGGCAACGATGGTGACGATGGTGACGGTGACGATGGTGACGATGGTGACGATGGTGACGGTGACGACGATGGTGACGACGCGACGATGGTGACAGTGGTGACGATGGTGACGGCGATGATGGCGACGATGGTGACGATGATGACGGTGGTGACGGTGACGACGATGGTGACGACGGTGACGATGGCGACGATGGTGACGATGATGACGGTGGTGACGGTGACGATGATGGTGACGACGGTGACGATGGTGACGGTGACGATGGCGACGATGGTGACGATGATGACGGTGGTGACGGTGACGATGATGGTGACGACGGTGACGATGGCGACGGTGGTGACGATGGTGACGATGGCGACGGTGGTGACGGTTGACGATGGTGACGGTGACGATGGCGACGATGGTGACGACGGTGACGATGGCGACGGTGGTGACGATGATGACGGTGGTGACGGTGACGATGGCGACGATGGTGACGATGATGACGGTGGTGACGGTGACGATGATGGTGACGACGGTGACGATGGCGACGGTGGTGACGATGGTGACGATGGTGACGATGGCGACGATGGTGACGATGGTGACGTGGTGACGATGGTGACGATGGCGACGATGGTGACGGTGGTGACGATGGTGACGATGGTGACGATGGTGACGATGACGATNGCGACGATGGTGACGATGGTGACGATGGCGACGATGGCGACGATGGTGACGATGGTGACGATGGTGACGATGGTGACGATGGCGACGATGGCGACGATGGTGACGATGGCGACGATGGTGACGATGGTGACGATGGTGACGATGGTGACGATGTGACGATGGTGACGATTGACGATGGCGACGATGGCGACGATGGTGACGATGGTGACGATGGTGACGATGGTGACGATGGTGACGATGACGGTGGTGACGATGTGACGATGGTGACGATGGTGACGACGGTGGTGACGGTGGTGACGATGGTGACGATGGCGACGATGGTGACGATGGTGACGACGGTGACGATGGCGACGATGGTGACGATGGTGACGATGGTGATGATGGTGACGACGGTGACGATGGTGACGGTGACGATGGTGACGATGGTGATGATGGTGACGATGGTGACGACGGTGACGATGGCGACGATGGGACGATGGTGACGATGGTGACGACGGTGACGAGGTGACGGTGACGATGGGACGATGGTGACGATGGTGACNATGGTGATGATGGTGACGATGGTGACGATGGTGACGANGGTGGTGACGATGGTGACNATGATGGTGACGATGGTGACCAATGGTGATGATGGTGACGATGGTGACGACGGTGACGATGGTGACGATGGTGATGATGGTGACGACGGTGACGATGGTGACGACGGTGACGATGGCGACGATGGTGACGACGGTGACGACGGTGACGACGGTGACGATGGTGACGATGGTGACGATGGTGACGATGGTGATGAGGTGACGACGGTGACGATGGTGACGACGGTGACGACGGTGACGACGGTGACGACGGTGACGACGTGACGACGGTGACGATGGTGACGATGGTGACGACGGTGACGACGGTGACGACGGTGACGACGGTGACGATGGTGACGATGGTGACGATGGTGACGATGGTGACGATGGTGACGATGGTGACGATGGTGACGACGGTGACGACGGTGACGAGGTGACGATGGTGACGAGGTGACGATACGATGGTGACGATGGTGACGATGGTGACGATGGTGACGACGGTGACGACGGTGACGACGGTGACGACGGTGACGACGGTGACGACGGTGACGATGGTGACGACGGTGACGACGGTGACGACGGTGACGACGGTGACGACGGTGACGACGGTGACGACGGTGACGACGGTGACGACGGTGACGATGGTGACGACGGTGACGACGGTGACGATGGTGACGATGGTGACGGCGACGACGACGACGACGACGATGACGACGCTCCCCGTCTCCTCCCGCCGCGTGCAGCTTCATCGGCAACGCCATCCACCATTGCTTCGAGCGCAACCTGCGGGCGGCCATCGCCGCCATCGCCGCGACGACGGCGGTCACCACGGCGACGGCAGTGGTGGTGACGTCATCGGCGACGCCATGGGCGCCGTACTTCACGGGGACGGGGGCCCGTGCCGGGGCCTGCCTGGCCGTGTGGCCGCCGCGGCGGGCCCCTGGGCCGCAGGGCCACCATGCTGCTCGCAGCCGTCGCCACCGGCGGAGTCTCCTGCTGCAGCTGGCGCTAGCGCAGTGTGAGGGGGGGGGAAAGGGGTTGTGTTGGGGGGAGGGGGGAGGGGGGTGTGGTGTGGGGGAAGGGGGGGCGGTGTGGGGGACGGTGTGGGGAGGGGGGTGTGTGGGGGGAGGGGGCGGTGTGAGGGGGTGAGAGGGGGGGCAGTGTGGGGGGGGTGGTGTGGGGGGGGGTGAGAGGGGGGAGGGGGGCGGTGTNGGGGGGGGTGGTGAAAGGGGGGGGGGGTCGATGGGGAGATGCGTTGGGACCTTGGGAGATACGCGGGGAGACACTTGGGATACACATCGGGAGATACGTTCGGACCCTGGGGAGATGCGGGGAGACACGGGGACACGTGGGGAGATATGTGGGTAGACACCTGGGCTGCACATCGTGACATACGCTGGGACACCTGGGGAGATGTGGGTAGACACCACACGGTGACACGTATCTTGCCGCGTGCCCTGGCGATGTCTTCCCCGTGTGTCTCCGTGTCTCTCCCGTGTCTCTCCCCGTCGTCGCCGCGCCCCCAGACCTGCCTGTGGCCGCGGTGGCGGTGCTCTCCGTGCTGGGCCTCTTCTCATCCAGCGCCATCGCCATCCTCAGCGTCCTCTTCGCTGCCGAGATCATTCCCACCGTCATCCGGTACTCCCTCTACACTCATCGTCACGATCACTCACCATCACTCACTCTACATTCACTATCACTCATGGTAAGTTCCCACTTTTTAGTGGCATGCTTTAGGTTCAGCAGCAGCGCCTCCAACTCCTCCTCTGAGTGAGCATCAATTACCAGATCATCGCATACATAACGTGGTTGAGCAATAGGGAGCCATCCCTTGACCGCACACGGGCATCGATCGGCCCCAATTGTATCTGTACCAGTGGAAATTCCCCCGGTACAGCCATCAAAGGCTTCACGAACTACGTGGTCAAAATAGATGTTAAATAATGTGGGAGCCAGACATCCCTGTCGCACCCCAAGGTGAACAGGGAATGGCTTCAACTCCCGGCCACGTAGTTTTACCCGGCCCGCTCACCATCATGGAGGCCCTTAAAGTTGTGAGCAGAGGGTCAGGGACTTCGAAAGTATGAAGAACAACCAGAGCCCAGGCCTACTGATGTATCATAGGCCTGGACCAGGTCAATAAAGCAGAGATGTAGGTCTTGTTGGAATTCTCTACACCTCTGCTGTAGCAGACAGACAGAATACATGGCATCTGTGCAGGACCGCCCTTTCCTGAAACCGCATTGGGGCTCCGCAAGCCTCTCCTCAGCGTACCTGGCAAGGCGATGTTGAATAATCCTCGCCAGGACCTTTCCCTGCACACTGAGGCATGAGATGCCCCTGTAGTTGTTACATTCTGTGCGGTCCCCTTCTTAAACAGGGGGACCACCAGGGAATCCTTCCAATACTGGGGAACTCATCCAGTGATTCAGACAGTTGTGGTAATGGCATGTAGGGCAGTCCGTGCATTTCGCTTGGAAGATCATCTCTGCCCAATGCCTCAACAGATGGCACCTCAGCCAGCCACTCACAGCAGGTGACGACTTCTTCCAATATTTAAGGCACCGCAGCCTCAGCAGGGTCATCCCCACTTTGCCCCATGATGTGTTCCAGGCTGAGGGATTTCGCCTCCCCCAAGACCTCACGGAAATGCTCAGCAAATCTGCAAACCTGTTCCTGGGAGTCGGAGATTGGATCAGCGTTCTTTCCCCTAATGATGGTGATAGGTGTGGCACTACAATTTTCTTTTTGATGGAATTAAAGAGTGATTTGTGATTGCGGGCCAGTGAGGCAGATTCCATCTCCTCAGCAACCGCGACCACCACCCATCCTTGCAGCACCTCACGGCTCTCCGAACCTCCGAGCGAAGGCTGCGGTAACCCTCTTCAATCTCTGATGTGGGATGCTGAAGACGATGAGAGTGGGCCTGTTGCTTTTTCTCAGCCAGCTGGAACACGTCCTCTGTCAGCCAGGGTCTCCGGGGAGGTCTGGACTGCATGAGCCGCAGTACTAAACCTTTCCCATTCCCCTCGACACATTCTCGCTTGCAACTTTCATCAGCTAGCTGAGACCAGGCCACATTGGGTTTGAATGGGGTTCTGGGTGTACACCACCACCAGAGTGGAAGAATGGCAGGCGCATCTTACAGATGATAAGTCGATGGTCAGTGGGCAGATAAGCTCCATGGTAGGTCCTGGTGTCAAGGACATGGCCCGCATCTGCTATTCCGTCACTATATATCCAGCAAATGTTCTTGTTTGGACCCGGCATGCATCCATGATGTTGTGTGGATGCGCCGATGCCGGAACAGCGTGTTGGTAATTACAAGCCCATGGACTGCACAATATCTAGCAGCCTCCTACTGTTGTTATTGAGCTGATCTGGCCCATGCCTTCCAATCACTCCAGACCAGGTGCCTGCATCATGACCAACTTGGGCATTAAGTCACCCAACAGATGACTCTATCCCAAGGGGCCACTTTAGCCAGCACCTGTGACAGCTCATAGAAGGCATCTGGCTCATCGGCCTTGCCTGCATCCCTCCACTGATGGTCATCTTCGGTGGGGTCATAAGTAACCACGACCACACTCCTCACCTCTGTTTGATCGGAAGGTGAGCCCAAAGTAGCCTGGGGCTTACAGCTTCCCACACCTCACCTCCACGCTCCCACACTCCCTTAATTATTTTGTTCAGAAGAAGAGCCACTCCCAGTTGTTTGGCAGTCTCCTGCCCCGAGTAGAGGACTGTCCACCCCTCATGGTAGCAGGAGCCAGAGCCAGTTCACTGGACCTCCTGAAGACCACAGAGATCCAGGCAGTACCGGTCCAGCTCCCGACAGAGGAGTGGCAGCCTCTCCTTCGCAGTGAGCGTTCGAACATTCCATGTGGCCACCTGCAGTGGCTTCTTGCTGCTTCTGGAGGAACCCCGAGGGTAAAAATTCAATCTCCTGGCTCCGCCAAATGGTGTTTGATCAGGAGAAGTCATTACAGTGATACCTCGGTTCACAAACTTAATTCGTGAACTGACTCTGGTCGCGAACCGAATTGGTCGTGAACCGAGGCACATTTTCCACAGGGTTCAATGTAAATCCGGTTAATCCGTTTGACCNTTTTTTTGGTTTTTGAAGCACAAAAATATGAAACAATTACAATACACATTAGTACTGTACAGTATAGTAATGTATAAAGAGAGAACACTAACCTTGCTTGAGATGACTTCAGTAAGCACTCAAACGGGTGAACTGTACAATACAGTAAGTACAGTATTGTACAGTACAGTAGTACAGTACTGCACACCAAAAAGCAAAAAGTCACTGAAAGTGTCTTCACAGTACGCACAGTACTTCTTTCTGTGTCTCTTCTTCTCTCCACGATCTTCCTACAGGAGGTCACGACCACGTGACAGCCTGGAAATAGCATTAAAATGGCCGTGGCTCCTGTTCGTGAACCGAGCAATTTTTATGGACTTTTCTGTTCGTGAACCGAGTTGTTCGTGAACAGAAGCGGAGTTCGTGAACCGAGTTGTTCGTGAACAGAAGCGAGTTCGTGAACCGGAGCATATTTTTATGAACTTTCTGTTCGTGAACCGAGTTGTTCGTGAACAGAAGCGGAGTTCGTGAACCGGAGCAATTTTATGAACTTTTCTGTTTGTGAACCGAGTTGTTCGTGAACAGAAGCGAGTTCGTGAACCGAGGTATTTTTATGGACTTTTCTGTTGTGAACCGAGTTGTTCGTGAACAGAAGCGGAGTTCGTGAACCGGAGCNAATTTTATGAACTTTTCTGTTCGTGAACCGAGTTGTTCGTGAACAGAAGCGGAGTTCGTGAACGGAGCATTTTTATGAACTTTTCTGTTCGTGAACCGAGTTGTTCGTGAACAGAGCTTCGTGAACCGAGTATATTTTATGACTTTTCTGTTCGTGAACCGAGTTGTTCGTGAACAGAAGCNGAGTTCGTGAANCGGAGCATATTTTTATGAACTTTTCTGTCGTGAACCGAGTTGTTCGTGAACAGAAGCGAGTTCGTGAACCGAGATATTTTATGACGTTCGTGAACCCAGAAGCGGAGTTCGTGAACCCGGAGCATATTTTTTATGAACTTTTCTGTTCGTGAACCGAGTTGTTCGTGAACAGAAGCGGAGTTCGTGAACCGGAGCATATTTTTATGAACTTTTGTTCGTGAACCGAGTTGTTCGTGAACAGAAGCGGAGTTCGTGAACGGAGCAANTTTTATGAACTTTTCTGTCGTGAACCGAGTTGTTCGTGAACAGAAGCGAGTTCGTGAACCGGAGCATANTTTTATGAACTTTTCTGTTCGTGAACCGAGTTGTTCGGAACAGAAGCGGAGTTCGTGAACCGGAGCATATTTTTATGAACTTTTCTGTTCGTGAACCGAGTTGTTCGTGAACAGAAGCGTTCGTGAACCGAGGTATCACTGTACGCCTGTCTCAAGGGCCACAAGTTAATCTTGAANTTGGAGCTTCGTGACTGTTCGAACAGGAATTACTCGTTGGTTCTTTCGGTAAAGTCACGTATAAAGATAAATAATAAATAAAATACTAGCACACGACGTTTCGATTGCAACACAAGCAATCGTCATCAGGTAAAATGAAATAGCAACAAAAAATGTAACCGGAAAAATACAGACAGACATATAAGCAGACAGATATCGCCAAGATACACAGAGGCCTCGCTACAGAGACAATCGCCCTCTCTGTGCCTGCGCTACTCTGACTGCGCTGATCTCCGCGGACCCCAAAGATATCTCCACTAATCTCTCTGCACCGGACGATCTCCACCGGTCATCACCCCCTCCCCTCCCTCTCCTACCGCTAGCGCCGCGGGCCTCGCCTGGTGCTGTGCAGCGGCGCCCTGGGCCGCCTCATGGTGCCCATCATGGACCTGCACGACAACCGCGGCTCCTTCCTGTTCCACGTGGTGCTCGCCTCGCTCGCCGTGCTCGCCGTGCTGGCGCTCATGCTGCTGCCGAGAGCAAGCGCAAGCGGCTGCCCGACGACCTGCGCCAGGGCGACGCTACCGCCGCCCGCCGCTCTTCACCGCCACCAGCTTCACCTTCGCCGGCGGCGGCGGCCGTGACGACCGCGACGATCGCGGCGAAGCCGCGGCGGCGGCAGGCGGCGCCGTGGGACGTGCCGCTTCTGTCGGGCGGCGCCGGCGGCGGCTTCGCGTTCCTCCCGGCGGACGACGACGATGACGACGTTGGCGATGACGGCGACGTTGGCGATGACGACGGCGACGTTGGCGCTGAAGACGGCGCCGGTCCGGCGGAGATGCGGGGCGGAGATCGTCGGCTGGCACTGGAGGGGCACGTGGTGGAGGCGGTGGGGACGACGCTGCCGGAGCCCGTGGCGGCAACGCCGGTGCTGCTGCCGCCACCGCCACCGCCGCCGGCGTCGGCGTCGATGGCGGTGGCGCCGCCCGGTCGGAGCCACGGCGCCGGGACCAGCGGCGGTGGCGCCTGCGGGCGGCGCCGTGGGGAGTCGGAGGGGCGGGGAGATGAGGGGGACAGGAGGGGAGGAGGTGGCGGCAGGGGAGGGCGCGGAGCTCGGAGGCGTGAAGACGGCGCTTGCCACGGACTCAGGGCTGGCGCTCGCACAGACACACACACACACAGACACACATACATACATACACACATACACACACCCATACACTCACACATACATACACACACACACACATACATACACACATACANCACACATACACACACACACATACACACATACTACACACATACACGCATACATACACTACACACATACACACATACATACATACACGCATACACACATACATACATACACCATACACACATACATACACATACACACACACACATACACACACATACACACACACACACACACATACACATACATACACACATACACACACATACACACACACATACACACACACAGCCAACATACACACACATACACACACACACAGACACACATACATACACATACACACACATACACACACACATNCACACACATACACACATACACACACCACACACACACACACACACATACACACATACATACATACACGCATACATACACGCATACATACACACATACACACATACATACATACACACATACAAACACACATACACTCACACATACATACACACACATACATACACACACACATACATACACACACATACACACACATACACATACACACACATACACATACACACATACACACACCTACACACACATACACACACATACACACACAACATACACACACACACATAAACACACATACACATACATACACATACACACATACATACACACACACACATACATACACATACATACACATACATACACATACACACACACACAGACACACATACATACATACACACATACACACACCCATACACTCACACATACATACACACACACATACATACACACACATACACACACATAACNCATACACACATACTACACATACACACATACACACAGACACACATACACACATACATACACACAGACACACATACACGCATACATACACGCATACATACACACATACACACATACATACATACACGCATACACACACATACATACACATCACACACACACACATACACACACATACACACACACACAGACACACACATACACACACACACACATACACACACACTACACATACACACATACACACACACATACACACACACATACACACACACATACACACACACATACACACACACACATACACACACACACATACACACACATACATACACATACATACACACATACACACATACATACATACACACATACACACACATATACACACATACACACACATACACACCCATACACACACATACACACACCCACACTCCCACACACCCACACACACCACCCACCCATACCCACACCCACCCACACAGAGTGAGTGGTGAGTGAGTGGTGAGTAAGTGGGGGTGAGTGATGGGTGAGTGGTGGGTGGCGGTGAGCGTGTGGTGAGTGGTGGGTGAGTGTTGAGGTGAGTGGTGGTGTGGTGAGTGAGTGAGTGAGTGGGTGGTGAGTGGTGATGGAGTGAGTGGTGGTGAGTGGTGGTGAGTGGGGAGTGGTGTGGGTGAGTGGTGGTGAGTGGTGGTGAGTGAGGTGGGTGGTGGGTGAGTGGTGGGTGAGTGGTGAGTGAGTGGTGGGTGAGTGGTGAGTGAGTGGTGGGTGAGCGATGGATGAGTGATGAGTGAGTGGTGGGTGAGTGGTGAGTGAGTGTTGGGTGAGTGGTGAGTGAGCGATGGGTGAGCGATGGGTGAGTGTTGGGTGAGGAGTGAGTGGTGGGTGAGCGATGCGTGAGTGATGGGTGATCACCCGAGCGAGGCCTCTCTGTGCGTCACACAACAGGGCACAGGGAAACCACAACAACAACAACAAAACAACAAAACAACAACAACAAAGATCCCTGGACAGCCTGTAGGGGAGGCCCATAACCAGTTCAGATAATCGTCANCGGTGGTGTTGGCCGTGAGCGGGAATCGAACTCGGGTGGCCAGGTCCGTAGCGCGCCGATAACCGCTCCACCACCGCCGCTCTCCACAACAACCACAACAACAACCACAACAACAACCACAACAACAAACACAATCGCTTGCCATCACAGCAGCAGAAGCAGCGGAAAGTTTTGGCGCTCAGCGGCCGAGACGGCAAACCAAGAGAAGCTACATTTTTCCCACCGCTGCCGCCACAACCAGGCCAAGCCAGGCCGGCTTTCTTTTCCACCGCAGGAGCCGTGCCGAGCCGTGCCGAGCCGAGCCGGTGATGAACGCGTCGTGCGCACAGCGTGGCCCTGCTTACCCCGTGCCGATGTTACCGTGCCGATGTTACCGTGTCGGTGTTACCNTGTGCCGATGTTACCGTGCCGATGTTACCGTGTCGGTGTTACCTTGTGCCGATGTTACCGTGTCGGTGTTACCGTGCCGATGTTACCGTGTCGGTGTTACCCTGTGCCGATGTTACCGTGCCGATGTTACCGTGTCGGTGTTACCGTGTTGGTGTTACCGTGTCGATGTTACCGTGCCGATGTTACCGTGTTGGTGTTACCGTGTCGGTGTTACCGCGTCGGTGTTACCGCGTCGTGTTACCGTGTTAGTGTTACCGTGCCGATGTTACCGTGTCGATGTTACCGTGCCGATGTTACCGTGTTGGTGTTACCATGTTGGTGTTACCNTGTGCCGATGTTACCGTGTCAGTGTTACCGTGTCGATGTTACCGTGTTGGTGTTACCGTGTCGGTGTTACCNGTGCCGATGTTACCGTGTCGGTGTTACCGTGCCGATGTTACCGTGCCGATGTTACCGTGTCGGTGTTACCGTGTTGGTGTTACCGTGCCGATGTTACCGTTTCGGTGTTACCATGTTGGTGTTACCCTGTGCCGATGTTACCGTGTCAGTGTTACCGTGTCGATGTTACCGTGTTGGTGTTACCGTGTCGGTGTTACCGTGTTGGTGTTACCGTGTTGGTGTTACCCTGTGCCGATGTTACCGTGTCAGTGTTACCGTGTCGATGTTACCGTGTCGGTGTTACCGTGTCGGTGTTACCGTGTTGGTGTTACCGTGTTGGTGTTACCCTGTGCCGATGTTACCGTGTCAGTGTTACGGTGTCGATGTTACCGTGTTGGTGTTACCGTGTCGGTGTTACCGTGTTGGTGTTACCGTGTTGGTGTTACCGTGCCGATGTTACCGTGTCAGTGTTACCGTGTCGATGTTACCGTGTTGGTGTTACCGTGTCGGTGTTACCGTGTCGGTGTTACCGTGTTGGTGTTACCGTGCCGATGTTACCGTGTCGGTGTTACCGTGTCGGTGTTACCGTGTCGGTGTTACCGTGTCGGTGTTACCGTGTCGGTGTTACCGTGTCGGTGTTACCGTGCCGATGTTACCGTGTCGGTGTTACCGTGCCGATGTTACCGTGTCGGTGTTACCGTGTCGGTGTTACCGTGTCGGTGTTACCGTGCCGATGTTACCGTGTCGGTGTTACCCTGTGCCGATGTTACCGTGTCGGTGTTACCGTGTCGGTGTTACCGTGTCGGTGTTACCGTGTCGGTGTTACCGTGTCGGTGTTACCGTGTCGGTGTTACCGTGTCGGTGTTACCGTGTCGGTGTTAGCGTGCCAGCTCGGCATTGAATGTGGCAGTGGGAAACAACAACGTTTTGTGGTGGCGCCGTCTCCGCCCCCCCCCAATCCCTTCCCACAATGCACTGGGGTGGATTGCACCCCCCCCAATCCCTTCCCACAATGCACCGGGGTGGATTGCAGCCCCCCCCCATCCCTTCCCACAATGCACCGGGGTGGATTGCAGCCCCCCCATCCCTTCCCACAATGCACCGGGGTGGATTGCAGNCCCCCCCCCATCCCTTCCCACAATGCACTGGGTGGACTGCAGCCCCCCCCCCATCCTTCCACAATGCACCGGGGTGGACTGCAGCCCCTCCCCCAATCCCGTCCCACAATGCACCGGGGTGGACTGCAGCCTCCCCCACAATCCTTCCCACAATGCACTGGGGTGGATTGCAANCCCCCCCCCCCTCACTCAGCACAGCAACTGGGGTCCTGAGGAAAACCGGGACAGGTGGCAACGTCGTGGGGAGAGAGAGAGATGGGGGGTGGGGGTGGATGTGGG
>MU249801.1:0-22500 GCA_018977245.1 Lethenteron camtschaticum
CTCACCCACCATTCACCACCCACCCACTCACCACCCATTCACCCACCCACCCACTCACCCACCCCACCCACCCACTCACCCACCCACCCACCCATTTACCCACCCACCACCCACCCACCCACTCACCCACCCACCCACCCACCACCCACCCACCCACCCACCCACCCACCCACCCACCCACCCACCCACCCACCCACTCACCCACCCACCCACCCATTCACCCACCCACCCACCCTCCCACCCACCCACCCACCACCCCACCACCCACCCACCCACTCCACCCACCCACCCACCCACTCACCCACCCACCCACCCTCCCACCCACCACCCACCCACCACCCACCCACCCACCCACCCACTCACTCACCCACCCACCCACCCACCCACCCACCCTCCCACCCACCCACTCACCCACCCACCCACCCACTCACCCCACCCCCACCCACCCACCCACCCANCCCACCCACCCACCCACCCACCCTCACCACCCACCCACCCACCCACCCCACCACCCACCCACCCACCCACCCACCCACCCACACTCACCCACCCACCCACCCACTCACCCACCCACCCACCCACTCACCCACCCACCCACCCCCACCCACTCACCCACCCATCACCCACCCACCCACTCACCCACCCATTCACCCACCCACCCACTCACCACCCACCCACCCACCCACTCACCCACCCACCCACCCATTTACCCACCCACCCACCCACCCACCCACCCACTCACCCACCCACCCACCCACTCACCCACCACTCACCCACCCACCCACTCACCCACCACCCACCCACTCACCCACCCACCCACCCACCCACCCACCCACTCACCCACCCACCCACTCACCCACCCACTCACCCACCCACCACCCACCCACTCACCCACCCACCACCCACCCACCCACCCACCCACCCACCCACCCACCCACACCCACCCACCCATTCACCCACCCACCCACACCACCCACCCACTCACCCACCCACCCACCCACCCACCCCCCCCCTCACCCACCCCCCACCCACCCACTCACCCACCCACCCACCCATTCACCCACCCACCCACCCACCCACTCACCCACCCACCCACCCACCCACCCACCCACCCACCCACCCACTCACCCACCCACCCACCCACCCACCCACTCACCCACCCACCCACCCATTCACCCACCCACCCACCCACCACCCACCCACCCACCACTCACCCACCCACCCACCCACTTACCCACCCACCCACCCCCCACCCACTCACCCACCCACCCACCCCNCCCCCCCCACCCACCCACCCACCCACCCACTCACCCACCCACCCACCCACCACCCACCCACCCACCCACTCACCCACCCACTCACCCACCCACCCACTCACCCACTCACCCACCCACCCACCACCCACCCACCCACCCACCCACCCACTCACCACCCACCCACCCACCCCACCCACCCACCCACCCACCCACCCACTCACCCACCCACCCACCCACCCACCCACCCACTCACCCACCCACCCACCCATTTACCCACCCACCCACCCACCCACCCACTCACCCACCCACCCACCCACTCACCCACCCACTCACCCACCCACCCACCCACCACTCACCCACCCACCCACCATTCACCCCCCACCCACCCACCCCCCCACCCACCCACTCACCCACCCACCCACCCACCCACCCACCCACCCACCCACTCACCCACCCACCACCCATTCACCCACCCACCCACCACCCACCCACCCACCCACTCACCACCCACCCACCCACCCACCCACCCACCCACTCACCCACCCACCCACCCATTTACCCACCCACCCACCCACCCACCCACTCACCCACCCACCCACCCACTCACCCACCCACTCACCCACCCACCCACCCACCCACTCACCCACCCACCCACCCATTCACCACCCACCCACCCACCCACCCACCCACCCACCCACCCACCCACCCACCCACCCACCCACCCACCCACTCACCCACCCACCCACCACCCACCCACCCACCCACCCACTCACCCACCCACCCCCCACCCACCCACCCACCCACCCACTCACCCACCCACCCACCCACTCACCCACCCACTCACCCACCCACCCACCCACCCACCACCCACCCACCCACCCACCCACCCACCCACCCACTCACCCACCCACCCACCCACCCACCCACCCACCCACTCACCCACCCACCCACCTACCCACCCACCCACCCACCCACTCACCCACCCACCCACCCACTCACCCACCCACTCACCCACCCACCCACCCACCCACTCACCCACCCACCCACCCATTCACCCACCCACCCACCCACCCACTCACCCACCCACCCACCTTACCACTCTGTGTTGTTGTGCTGCTGCTGCTGCTGATGATGGTGGTGCGAGGTAGGGTCCTTGTAGTTCCGGTATCACCAGGAGCGGGTAGCCGTGGTAGGAGCCCGCCCGGCTGAAAGCTCCACTCAGTCCACCTCCACCACCACCACCACAACCACCTCCACCACCACCACCACAACCACCACCTCCACCACCACAACCACCACCACCACGTGGCTCAGAGCGAATGCATCTCGGCTCATCTCTGGTCAGGCCCGGCGAGTGAAGTCTGGTGGACTTTTCTAGACACACACAGACACACACACAGACACACACACACACACAGACACACACACAGACACACACACACAGACACACACACACACAGACACACACAGACACACACACACACACAGACACACACACAGACACACACACACACACAGACACACACACAGATAGACACAAACACACACAGACACACACATAGAAACACACACACAGACACACACAGATAGACACACAGATACACACACAGACAAAGATAAAGATCCCCCGTATAGCCTGAACAGACTGTAGGGGCAATTGCTGTTAGCGAGCACCACAGACACACACAGACACACACAGACACACACAGACACACACAGACACACACACACAGGCAGCCTCTTCTCCACATAGACACCAGAGCCAGTCTATCACCAGACCTCCTGTAATCCACAGAGATCCAGGCGGTATCAGTCCAGCTCCTGACAGAGGAGTGGCAGCCTCTCCTCTACATAGACTAGAGCCAGTCTAACAGCAGACCTCCTGTAATCCACAGAGATCCAGGCAGTACTAGACCAGCTCCTGACAGAGGAGTGGCAGCCTCTCCTCCTTACAGACTAGAGCCAGTCTAACAGCAGACCTCCTGTAATCCACAGAGATCCAGGCGGTACTAGACCAGCTCCTGACAGAGGAGTGGCAGCCTCTCCTCTACATAGACACCAGAGACAGTCTAACAGACCTCCTGCATCTTCTTGGTTCTTTGGTAAAGTCACGTAGAAGGGAAGTAATAAAATAATAAAAATAAAAGATAATAAAATAATTCTCACGACGTTTCGGCTACTGAAGNCGGCTGCTTGCGTTGTAGCCGAAACGTCGTGAGAATTATTTTATTATGTTTTATTTTTATTATTTTATTATTTCCCTTCTACGTGACTTTACCGAAAGAACCAAGAAGATGAATCCCTGCAGTCACGAAAGCTTTAAATCGAAATTAGACCTCCTGTAGTCTACAGAGATCCAGGCGGTACCGGTCTAACTCCCGACAGAGGAGTGGCAGCCTCTCCTCAACATAGACACCAGAGTCAGTCTAACAGACCTCCTGTAGTCTACAGAGATCCAGGCGGTACCGGTCTAACTCCCGACAGAGGAGTGGCAGCCTCTCCTCAACATAGACACCAGAGTCAGTCTAACAGACCTCCTGTAGTCTACAGAGATCCAGGCGGTACCGGTCTAACTCCCGACAGAGGAGTGGCAGCCTCTCCTCTACATAAACCAGAGCCAGTCTAACACCAGACCTCCTGTAATCCACAGAGATCCAGGCGGTACCGGTCTAGCTCCTGACAGAGGAGTGGCAGCCTCTCCTCAACATAGACACCAGAGTCAGTCTAACAGACCTCCTGTAGTCTACAGAGATCCAGGCGGTACCGGTCTAACTCCCGACAGAGGAGTGATTGAAGCATCGTCGAATTTTGTTATATTCTTTGAACCTATCCACGTGAAATAATAAAAATATGAAACTTTATAAAACAAAATTCTCAGAGCGTTGTGGCCGAAACGTCGTGAGAATTTTATATATAAGATGTTTGATTTTCTTGGTTCTTTCGGCAAATCTTCTTGGTTCTTTCGGTAAAGTCACGTAGAAGGGAAGTAATAAAATATGTTATATTTTTATTATTCTTTTATTACTTCCCTTCTACGCGACTTTACCGAAAGAACCAAGAAGATGAATCCCTGCAGTCACGAAAGCTTTAAATCGAAATCTTTCGGTAAAGTCACGTAGAAGGGAAATAATACAATAATATTATATAAAACAATATTCTAATAGGGTTTTTCCCCATTTTTTTCTGGCAACAAAAACTGACACCTTTTTTTACAAGGAATCATGTTTACATTAACCACAATGCTTGCAGTCAAATGCAAACACAAAACGTTTTGTTGCCAGAAAAAAGCGGAAAAACCCTATTAGTATATGTTGGCACTGGCAAAGGAGTTGACACGAAGATAAAAAATATCGTTTCAATTTTTTCATAATTTTTATTATTTTTCTTCTTGGTTCTTTCGGTAAAGTCGTCACGTAGAAGGGAAGTAATAGAATAATAAAAATAAAACATAATAAAATAATTCTCACGACGTTTCGGCCACAACGCAAGCAGCCGTCCTCAGGTGAAGAAATTCTTCCGTTTTATTTTTATTATTTTATTATTTCCCTTCTACGTGGTGACTTTACCGAAAGAACCAAGAAGATGAATCCCTGCAGTCACGACAGAAGCTTTAAATCGAAATTATTTTATTATGTTTTATTTTTATTATTTTATTATTTCCCATTGTACGTGACTTTACCGAAAGAACCAAGAATGTGAATCTCTGCGGCCGCACGAAGCTTCAAGTCGTCACCACCCAAACGTCTCAAACCTCCTTGCTACTCACAGTGGCGGCATTTAGAGCATCAGCAACAACTCGTGACGTGGAACATAGTTTGGGGGGTCACCGCGTGAACCACCGTGTGTGTCTGTGTCTGTCTGTGTGTGTGTCTGTGTGTGTCTGTCTGTGTGTGTGTGTCTGTGTGTGTCTGTGTGTGTGTCNGTGTGTCTGTGTGTGTGTGTGTGTGTGTGTGTGTGTGTGTCTGTGTCTGTGTGTGTGTCTGTCTATGTGTGTGTGTCTATGTGTATGTGTGTGTCTGTGTGTGTGTGTCTGTCTGTGTGTGTGTCTGTCTATGTGTGTGTGTGTCTATGTGTGTGTGTGTGTCTGTGTGTGTGTCTGTGTGTGTGTGTCTGTGTGTCTGTCTATGTGTGTGTGTGTGTGTCTATGTGTGTATGTGAGCATGTGTGTGTGTCTGTGTGTGTCACTGTGTGTGTGTATCACTGTGTCTGTGTGTCAGTGTCACTGTGTGTGTCTGTGTGTGTGTCAGTGTGTGTGTGTGTGTGTGTCTGTGTGTGTAGTGTGTGTCTGTGTGTGTGTCTGTGTGTGTCTGTGTGTGTGTCAGTGTGTGTCACTGTGTGTAGCTGTTGAGGTACCTTCCCCGGCTGGTTTCTGGGTTTGTCTCTGAATTCGTCATCACCATGACGCCTGTCAACCTGCACACACACACAGTGATACACACAGATACACACAGACAGATACACACACAGATACAGATACACACACACAGTGATACACACACACACAGACAGATATACACACACAGTGACACACACGGATACACACACACAGTGATACATACACAGTGACACACACACAGATACACACAGATACACATACACACAGTGATACACACACACACAGACAGATACACACACACAGTGATACATACACAGTGACACACACACAGATACACACAGATACACACACACAGTGATACACACACACACAGACAGATACACACGCACAGTGATACAAACAGACACACACACACAGATACACACACAGTNATACAAACAGCACACACACAGATACACACACATACACACACACAGACAGATACACACAGACAGATACACACACAGACACAGACACACACTAATACAAAGACAAAGAAAAATATCCCCCGTATAGCCTTAACAGACTGTAACCTCACAAAAATCTCACAAAAACCTCGCAAACACCACAAATTTTACATTTCTGAGGAAAAACGCGCTCGGTTTATATGAACACATCCGTCTCGACTANTAAATACAAATTTTATATTTAGTAAATAAATGCATTCTGTATATATACACATCATCTATATACTGTGCACACATACTGTGTACTAACAAAATATATTGATAGGTTTTTACCCTTCTATCTGGCAACAAAACTGACACCTTTTAACAAGGAGTCATGTTTGCATAACCACAATTGCAGTCGTAAAAAAAAAACACAACTCTGATAATGTATGCACTGTCCTTGAAGTTGATTGGTCCACACCGAGACAGCTTTCCTTAGAGCCTAGTCTCACATGGTCCTTGAAGTTGATTGGTCCACAAGACAGCTTTCCTTAGAGCCGTCTCACTGTCCTTGANGTTGATTGGTCCACACCCGAGACAGCTTCCTTAGACTAGTCTCACATGGTCCTTGAAGTTGATTGGTCCACACCCGAGACAGCTTTCCTTAGAGCCTAGTTCACATGGTCCTTGAAGTTGATTGGTCCACACCCGAGACAGCTTTCCTTAGAGCCTAGTCTCACATGGTCCTTGAAGTTGATTGGTCCACACCCGAGACAGCTTTCCTTAGAGCCTATCTCACATGGTCCTTGAAGTTGATTGGTCCACACCGAGACAGCTTTCTTAGAGCCTAGTCTCACATGGTCCTTGAAGTTGATTGGTCCACACCCGAGACAGCTTTCCTTAGAGCCTAGTCTCATATGGTCCTTGAAGTTGATTGGTCCACACCCGAGACAGCTTTCCTTAGAGCCTAGTCTCACATGGTCCTTGAAGTTGATTGGTCCACACCCGAGACAGCTTTCCTTAGAGCCTAGTCTCACATGGTGTTGGACCAGATGACGCCAAAAGGCGCACAACTCAAAGACAATGAACCATCAGAGTATGAGAGGTGAAGCATTTACACTGGAACCTCATTTGCCAGTAGCNAAATATAATTGNTTTTTACCCTTCTATCTGGCCAACAAAACTGACACNTTTTTTACAAGGAGTCATGTTTGCATAGACCACAATACTCTGATGGCTGCGGCCATCTGGTCAACCCATGGAGACTAGGCTCTAAGGAAAGCTGTCTCGGGTGTGGACCAATCAACTTCAAGGACATGTGAGACTAGGCTCTAAGGAAAGCTGTCTCGGTGTGGACCAATCAACTTCAAGGACCATGTGAGACTAGGCTCTAAGGAAAGCTGTCTCGGTGTGGACCAATCAACTTCAAGGACCATGTGAGACTAGGCTCTAAGGAAAGCTGTCTCGGGTGTGGACAATCAAATTCAAGGACCATGTGAGACTAGGCTCTAAGGAAAGCTGTCTCGGGTGTGGACCAATCAACTTCAAGGACCATGTGAGACTAGGCTCTAAGGAAAGCTGTCTCGGTGTGGACCAATCAACTTCAAGGACCATGTGAGACTAGGCTCTAAGGAAAGCTGTCTCGGGTGTGGACCAATCAACTTCAAGGACCATGTGAGACTAGGCTCTAAGGAAAGCTGTCTCGGGTGTGGACCAATCAACTTCAAGGACCATGTGAGACTAGGCTCTAAGGAAAGCTGTCTCGGGTATGGACCAATCAACTTCAAGGACAGTGCATATCATCATCAGAGTTGTGTTTTTTGCATTACGACTGCAGGTATTGTGGTCTATGCAAACATGACTCCTTGTAAAAAAGGTGTCAGTTTTGTTGCCAGATAGAAGGGTCAAAAACAATTATAATATTTTTTCTTCTGGCAAATGAGGTTCCAATGGTGTAAATGCTTCACCCCGAGCTCTCATACTCTGATGGTGCGTTGTCTTTGAATCGGCACCCTGAGATTAGTCTAGAACAGCTGCAAAAGTCCTGGCCAGAAATTTTTTTTTCTTGTTGACCAGTGTAATCGAGAATCGATATTTAATAATCGATAATCGATATTTAATAGATTCAGGAGACGCGATTTTGGGCCGCGTGCAAAAACGCTGCGGCGTTGACGTCACCAATGGGGGTCACGTGGTGGGGGGTCTCATTTGCATAGCGCGTGGCCGTTATGCAAATTTTTTGTGCGTTAAATAAATAAATAATTCGTTCATTCACTCGCTCGCTTCGCATTTAATCGGATTAAATGCGTTACTTTGGCAACAAAATCTTTGGGGATAACCGAAGAAAAATAAAATATTAAATTGTAATAGCCGAGGGTAAAATCGAATGTGTCTCTAACCAGTTTAAAGCAGCTTGTGTTTGGAAAGCGTAGTTAAATTATAAATATTATAAGAAACATCCTGTCTGGTTATGATGATTAAAAATTAACGGTGTGTGTGTGTGTATTAAATCAGGTTATGTTTATCGGTGAATATCATCTATATATCGTGTCAATGTTTAAGCGAGGTTTTTATTGAGATTATTAGGTTTGAGAAAATACATTTAATTCTTTTTGTGTGAATTTGTGTGTAAAACCAAATACGACAAAAAATATTATAAAAATAATATAGCTGAAATAATAATCACATTTCTGAGGTGAAATCGATGTTTTTCTTTCAGATAAACCAATTTACGTTTCGATAGCATTTAAAATTATAATTATAATATTGTACACAACATATGTGTCCAATTATAACGTGA
The DNA here is from genome assembly GCA_018977245.1 of Lethenteron camtschaticum. Classification (NCBI taxonomy): domain Eukaryota; kingdom Metazoa; phylum Chordata; class Hyperoartia; order Petromyzontiformes; family Petromyzontidae; genus Lethenteron; species Lethenteron camtschaticum. Next base: position 8,821 of record MU249801.1, read on the forward strand.
GAAAAATTCCGCAGTATATCTATCAATGTGTATTAAATAAGATTCGATTAATCGGTAAATATGATGTATAAATAATGCCATATTTTGGCGGGATTATTGATATTATTGCTGTTGTAATTAAGAATAGGAAAAGAAATGATCTTTAGTAACTTTCATTACCCATCTAAGAGATATAAAATAGTTAAACTAATAACGGCAACTACAATAATCAAATTTCTGAGGTAAAATCGATGTTTTTCTTCAAGATAAACCAATTTACGTTTCGCTAGCATTTAAAATTATAATAATATTTATTGTACACAACATATGTGTCCAATTATAACGTGAGAAAAATACCGCAGTATATCTATCAATGTGTATTAAATAAGATTCGATTAATCGGTAAATATTATGTATAAATAATGTCAATATTTTGGCGGGATTATTGATATTAATTAAGAATAAAAAATAAATGATCTTAAGTAAAGTCACGTAGAAGGGAAGTAATAAAATAGTAAAAATAATAACGGCAACTACAATAATCACATTTCTGAGGTAAAATCGATGTTTTTCTTCCAGATAAACCAACTTACGTTTCGATAGCATTAAAAATGTAATTAAATATAAAAATAATGTTTCGAATTCTAATGTGACAAAAATATCGCTGTACATCTATCAATATATATTAAATCAGATTCGGTAAATCAATAAATATGATGGATATATAATATCAATAATATGATGGGATTATTCAAATTATATAAATAAGTTAATACATTTAAATTCTTAATTTTTGTAACTTTGTCAACTGAATATATTCATGAACTTGATAGTATTGGCAATAATAATCGTATTTATGAGGTAAATCGATGATTCTCTATCAAGTAAAGTAATTTATGTATCGATAGCTTTAAAATTGATCATTATATATAATTATAAACAATGAATATTTTATTATATGTTATAATTATAATATATTAGTCTACATATTAAATGTTTACTATTTACATATTGATAAAATATAATATTAATGTATTTATATGTAGATGAATATTGTTAATCAAATTATTAAAAAATGTTTTATTTATTTAGATATTATGTGAGTCAAATTATAATGGGAGCGGTGGTGCAGTGGTTAGCGCACTGTGTGTGTGAGTGGGAGTGGTGGTGCAGTGGTTAGCGCACTGTGTGTGTGGGGAGCGGTGGTGCAGTGGTTAGCGCACTGTGTGNGGGAGTGGTGGTGCAGTGGTTAGCGCACTGTGTGTGGAGAGTGGTGGTGCAGTGGTTAGCGCACTGTGAGTGGAGAGTGGTGGTGCAGTGGTTAGCGCACTGTGTGTGTGAGTGGGGAGTGGTGGTGCAGTGGTTAGCGCACTGTGGGAGTGGTGGTGCAGTGGTTAGCGCACTGTGAGTGGGGAGTGGTGGTGCAGTGGTTAGCGCACTGTGTGTGTGGAGTGGTGGTGCAGTGGTTAGCGCACTGTGTGTGTGTGGGGAGTGGTGGTGCAGTGGTTAGCGCAGAGTGGGAGTGGTGGTGCAGTGGTTAGCGCACTGTGTGTGTGTGGAGAGTGGTGGTGCAGTGGTTAGCGCACTGTGTGTGTGAGTGGGGAGTGGTGGTGCAGTGGTTAGCGCACTGTGTGTGTGTGAGAGAGTGGTGGTGCAGTGTTAGCGCACTGTGTGTGTGGGAGTGGTGGTGCAGTGGTTAGCGCACNGTGTGTGTGGAGTGGTGGTGCAGTGGTTAGCACACTGTGTGTGTGTGTGGGAGTGTGGTGCAGTGGTTAGCGCACTGTGTGTGTGGGAGTGGTGGTGCAGTGGTTAGCGCACTGTGTGTGTNAGTGGGAGTGGTGTGAGTGGTTAGCGCANTGTGTGTGTGGGATGGTGGTGCAGTGGTTAGCGCACTGTGTGTGTGGGAGTGGTGGTGCAGTGGTTAGCGCACTGTGTGTGTGTGGGAGTGGTGTGCAGTGGTTAGCGACNGTGTGTGTGTGAGTGGGAGTGGTGGTGCAGTGGTTAGCGCACTGTGTGGGAGTGGTGGTGCAGTGGTTAGCGCACTGTGTGTGTNTGGAGTGGTGGTGCAGTGGTTAGCGCACTGTGTGTGTGTGGGAGTGGTGGGCAGTGGTTAGCGCACTGTGTGTGNGGGAGTGGTGGTGAGTGGTTAGCGCAGTGTGTGTGTGGGGAGTGGTGGTGCAGTGGTTAGCGCANTGTGTGTNTGNGGGAGTGGTGGTGCAGTGGTTAGCGCACTGTGTNGGGAGTGGTGTGCAGTTTAGCGCACNGTGTGTGTGGGGGTGGTGCAGTGGTTAGCGCAGTGTGTGTAAGNGGGAGTGGTGGTGCAGTGGTTAGCGCAGTGTGTGTGTGTCTTGGGGGAGTGGTGGCAGTGGTTAGCGCAGTGTGTGTGTGCGGGGAGTGGTGGGCAGTGGTTAGCGCACTGTGTGTGTGGGAGTGGTGTGCAGTGGTTAGCACNGTGTGTGTGTGTGGGAGTGGTGTGCAGTGGTTAGCGCACTGTGTGTGGGGAGTGTGGTGCAGTGGTTAGCGCACTGTGTGTGTGTGAGTGNGAGTGGTGGTGCAGTGGTTAGCGCAGTGTGTGTGTGGAGTGGTGGTGCAGTGGTTAGCGCACTGTGTGGGGGGGAGTGGTGGTGCAGTGGTTAGCGCACTGTGTGAGTGGTGGTGCAGTGGTTAGCGCACTGTGTGTGTGTGTGTGGGGAGTGGTGGTGCAGTGTTAGCGCAGCTGTGTGTGTGTGGGGAGTGGTGGTGCAGTGGTTAGCGCACTGTGTGTGTNGGGAGTGGTGGTGCAGTGGTTAGCGCACTTTGTGTGGGGAGTGGTGGTGCAGTGGTTAGCGCACTGTGTGTGGGGAGTGGTGTGCAGTGGTTAGCGCACTGTGTGTGTGTGGGAGTGGTGGTGCAGTGGTTAGCGCACTGTGTGTGTGTGAGTGGGGGAGTGGTGGTGCAGTGGTTAGCGCACTGTGTGTGTGTGGGGAGTGGTGGTGCAGTGGTTAGCGCACTGTGCGTGTGAGTGGGGAGTGGTGGTGCAGTGGTTAGCGCACNGTGTGTGTGTGTNGGGAGTGGTGGTGCAGTGGTTAGCGCACTGTGTGTGAGTGGGGAGTGGTGGTGCAGTGGTTAGCGCACTGTGTGGGGGAGTGGTGGTGCAGTGGTTAGCGCACTGTGTGTGTGTGGGAGTGGTGGTGCAGTGGTTAGCGCACTGTGTGTGTGTGTGGGAGTGGTGGTGCAGTGGTTAGCGCACTGTGTGTGTGTAAGTNGGAGTGGTGGTGCAGTGGTTAGCGCACNGTGTGTGTGTGTNGGGAGTGGTGGTGCAGTGGTTAGCGCACTGTGTGTGTGGAGTGGTGGTGCAGTGGTTAGCGCACTGTGTGTGTGTGGGGAGTGGTGGTGCAGTGGTTAGCGCACTGTGTGTGGTGGGGAGTGGTGGTGCAGTGGTTAGCGCACTGTGTGAGTGTGGGGAGTGGTGGTGCAGTGGTTAGCGCACTGTGTGGAGTGGTGGTGAGTGGTTAGCGCACTGTGTGTGAGGAGTGGTGGTGCAGTGGTTAGCGCACCGTGTGTGTGTGTGGGAGTGGTGGTGCAGTGGTTAGCGCACTGTGTGTGTNTGGTGAGTGGTGGTTAGCGCACTGTGTGTGTGAGGGGAGTGGTGGTGAGTGGTTAGCGCACTGTGTGTGTGTGGGGAGTGGTGGTGCAGTGGTTAGCGCACTGTGTGTGTGATGGAGTGGTGGTGAGTGGTTAGCGCACTGTGTGTGTGGAGAGTGGTGGTGNAGTGGTTAGACACTGTGTGTGGAGTGGGAGTGGTGGTACAGTGGTTAGCGCACTGTGTGAGTGTGGGAGTGGTGGTGCAGTGGTTAGCGANGTGTGTGTGAGAGTGGTGGTGCAGTGGTTAGCGCACTGTGTGTGTGTGAAAGGTGGAGTGGTGGTGTCAGTGGTTAGNGCACTGTGTGTGAGGGGAGTGTGGTGAGTGGTTAGCGAGTGTGTGTGTNTGGGAGTGGTNGTGAGTGGTTAGCGAGTCTGTGTGTGTGTNANTGGGAGTGGTGGTGAGTGGTTAGGAGCTTTGTGTGTGTGTGATTGGGGAGTGGTGGTGACAGTGGNTAGCGACACCCTGTGTGTGTGTGTAGCCACAGTGGGGGAGTGAGTGGTGNGTGTAGTGTCTCCTCCAAGTCAGTGAGTGCAGTGNGTGGGTGAGTGAGTGGGTGAGTGGGTGAGTCAGTGAGTGAGTNATGNGNGAGTCANTGAGTGAGTGGGTGAGTGGAGTGGTGAGTGGATGAGTGAGTGGGTGAGTGAGTGAATGATGAGTGGGTGAGTGAATGGTGAGTGANTAGTGATGTGTGGTGAGTGGTGGGTGGGTGGGTGAGTGAGTGAATGGGTGGGTAGTGAGTGAGTGAGTGGCTGTTAGTAAGTGAGTGGGTGAGTGAATGGGGGGTGAGTGAGTNGGNGAGTGAGTGAATGGGTGGGTGAGTGAGTGAGTGAGTGGGTGGGGAGCGAGTGGTAGGTAGTGAGTGGTGGGTGNGTGAGGGTGGTGAATGGGTGGGTGGGATGAGTNGGTGAGTGAATGGGTGGATGAGTGGGTGAGTGGAGGAGTGGGTGAGTGAGGAGGGGTGAGTGATTATGTGAGTGGTGAGTGGGTGAGTGGGTGAGTTGTGGTGTGAGTGAGTGAGAGTGGGTGAGTGAGAGTGGGTGAGTGAGTGAGTGGGTGAGTGAGTATGGGTGAGTGAGTGAGTGGGTGAGTGAGTGGGTGAGTGAGTGAGTGGGTGTGANTGTGAGTGAGTGGGTGAGTGAGTTGAGTGGGTGAATGAGTGGGTGAGTGAGTGGTGAGTGAGTGAGTGGGTGAATGAGTGGGTGAGTGAGTGGTGGGTGAGTGAGATGGTGAGTGNGTGGGTGAGTGAGTGGGTGAGTGAGTGAGTGAGTGAGTGGGTGAGTGAGTGGTTGTGTGGTGAGTGAGTGAGTGGCTGAGTAAGTGGGTGAGTCAGTCGGTGAGTGAGTGAGTGGGTGAGTGAGTGAGTGGCTGAGTGAGTGGGTGAGTCAGTCGGTGAGTGAGTGAGTGGGTGATTGAGGCACACTGGCGTATCTGTGTCTGTGTGTAACTGCACTTGCCCTACACCGCTGCTGGGTGCTACCCGGGGTAGCTTTGTCTGTGCCGCGCTCCGAAACCCTAGCGCTAATCTCAGAATAACAATGGGCAATAAATAAATAAATTAATCGATTGTTACCTTGTAATGAAAGCGACTAGCGACGCGAAAGTAATATTGCCGAGGGAAAGTCGATGTCTCTGCTCACGAAAACGCCAAAATCTGAGCGATCAGATCGACAGTTTTATTTCGATATATTTTGATAACTAGAAATATACATTTATTGTCATTTGATAATTAAAGTAGCTATCAACACAAGAATGATATTTTCGAGGGAAAGTCGATGTCTCTGCACAAGAAAGCGCAAAATCGGAGCGATCAGATCGACAGTTTTATTTTTAAGATATTGATAACCATATAAATATATCGTCATTTTATTACTAAAGTAGCTATAAACACAAGACTCATATTTTCGAGGGAAAGTCGGCGTTTCTGCACACGAACACGCAAAAATAGGAGCGATCAGATCGACTGTTTTATTTCGATATATATTGATAACTAGAAATATAAATCTATCATGATTTTATTACGAAAGCGGCTATCAATACAAGACTCATATTTTCGAGGGAAATTCGATGTCTCTGCACACGAAAACGCCAAAATCTGAGCCATCAGATCGACAGTTTTATTTTTATATATTGATAACCATATCAATCTATTGTCGTTCGATAACTAAAGCGTCTATCAACACCAGAGCGATATTTTCGAGGGAAATCCGTGTCTCTTCACGTGAATACAAAAAATTCGGCGCGATTAGATCCATAGTTAATTTTTATATTTATTGATAACTACATATATATAAATCTATTGTTAATTGATAACTAAAGCATCTATCAACTCAAGACTCATATTTTCGAGGGAAAATCCGTGTCTCTTCACGTGAATACAAAAAATTCGGCGCGATTAGATCCATAGTTAATTTTATATTTATTGATAACTACATATATATAAATCTATTGTTAATTGATAACTAAAGCGTCTATCAACTCAAGACTCATATTTTCGAGGGAAAATCCGTGTCTCTTCACGTGAATACTCAACATTCAGCGCGATGAGAACCATAGTTAATTTTGATATTTATTGACATATATATAAATCTATTTCGATTTCGATTTAAAGCTTCTTTCGTGACTGCAGGGATTCATCTTCTTGGTTCTTTCGTTAAAGTCATTTAGAAGGGAAATAATAAACTAATAAAAAAAACAATTACATTCTCACGACGTTTCAGTTGCAACACGCGCAAGAAAATTGTAAGAAGAAAAAAACGACACTTTTTTCAAATTTTCTTGCTTTGGATTTCACACCTGATGATGACTGCGTGTGTTGCAATCAAACATCGTGAGAATTTTATTGTATTATTTTTATTATGTTTTATTATGTCCCTTCTACGTCACTTTACCAAAAGAACAAAGCATTAGAATCGCTGCAGTCACGAATGACGCTTTAAATCAGAAAGTCTTTGAGCTGTGTTACGTTTTGAATTCGATCATTTTATTTCTTCGTTAAAAGCTTTACATCAAACTCTTATTTCGTTAAAGTCACCTGATGACGGACGCTTGCATTACCAAAAATGGGATCGATTAGACACCATCTTTATTTTGATATATATTGATAAGCACCGGGAATATATCTGATTACTCGATAGTTGAAGCAGCTATCGATGCGAGGTTTCTATTTTTGAGGGAAAGTCGGCCTCTCTAAACATAAACACCCAAAAATGGGATCGATTAGACACCATCTTTATTTTGAAATATATTGATAAGCATCGTGAATATATCTGATTACTCGATAATTAAGGCAGCTATCGACACGGGGTTTTTATTTCTGAGGGAAAATCGACTCCTCTGAACACGAACACCCAAAATAGGATCGATTAGACACCATCTTTATTTTGAAATATATTGATAAGCATCATGAATATATCTCATTACTCGATAATAAAAGCGGCTATCAACGCGGGGTTTCTATTTCTGAGGGAAAGTCGACTTCTCTGAACATGATCACCCAAAAATGGGATCGATTAGACACCATCTTGATTTTGATATATATTGATAAACATGAACGCACAAAAATCCAAGCGATTCCACCATTATTGTATAATGATACCGTATATATGTGTGAACATTTATATTAATATATTGTTACTTGATAACAATACTAGCCACAAACACGGTAATCGTATTTCTGAGGGAAAGTCCTCATCTCTGTATCTGACCGCTCAACATTCAGAGCGATTAGACCCATATTTTATGATGATATATTAACACACACACATATATAAATCGATTGTTACATGACAACCAACCTTCCCATCAATAGGAGAGTCGCTTTTCTGAGGGAAAGTCCTCGCCTCTCTACATGAACGCACAAAAATTCGAGTGATTCCATGCATATTGTATGATGATGATACCGTGTACATATGAACATTTAAATATAAATATATCGTTCTTCGATAACCAAACCAGCCTGAAACACGGACATCGCTTTTCTGAGGGAAAGTCATCGCCTCTCTACATGAACGCACAACATTCAGAGCGATTCCACTCACATTGTATGACGATGATGATGATACCGTATATATATGTGAACATTTATATAAATATATTGTTATTATATTATTGGTTCTTTCGGTAAAGTCACGTTGAAGGGAAATTATAAAATAATATAAATATAAAACAATAAATAAAATAAAAATAAATTGTTACTTGATAACAAAACTATCCACGAACACGATAATCGTATTTCTGAGGGAAAATCCGCGTCTCTTTATGTGAATACTCAAACATCGGAGCGATTAGACCCATATTTTATTACTATATATTAACACACACACGCTCATATATATATAAATCGATTGTTATACGATAACCAAGCCAACATTCAACACGAGACTTATATTTCTGAGGGAAAGTCTCCGTCTCTGCACACGGACGCACAAAAATCGGATCGATTCCACCCATATTGATTGATGATAATGATGATACCGTATCTATATATATGAGTATTTTTAAATCCTTTATATTAAGTTCACTTGCTTGCTTGCTTACGACCGTGCAAATCTTTCGGTGTTTTTTAACCCACTTCCCGTGATCCAATCGAGCTGACATTTTGCACACAGACTCGTTGTGCGTGACAATTATGTTCGTGAAATTTTTTTCCAAAATTTACACTTTTTAGGAAATATATATTTAATTACCAATTGCTTAATGGTGCATGCAATCATCTGACCCATAGGTGGGAGCCATCTCAAGCCAGAGGACGAGAGCACTCTAGCCGCCACGCATATAAAGGATTTAGAGTGAAAAACTTTGTTTTTACGGGTTAATTTTTTGTGAATATATTGTTAATTGATAACGAAACTCGTCACGAACATTGGAATCGCATTTCTGAGGGAAAGTCCTCGTTTCTGCGCATGAATGTGCAAACATCGGAGCAATTCCACCCATATTGTATAATGACTTGTGTATAGCTAGATTTACTTGTATATAAATATTGTTATTTGATAACTAAACTAGCCACGACACGATAATCGTATTTCTGAGGAAAGCCGTCATCTATTTACACAAATACTGAAACATCGGAGTGATTAGCCCATATTTATGATGATATAAATAGTAACATTTATATCAAATGTTGTTATTTGATAACCAAACCTGCCATCGAAACTAAATGTCGCATTTTGAGGAAAAGCCGTTATTTCTTTACGCAAATACTGAAACATCGGAGCGATTAGATCCATATTTTATGATGATATATAGTAATACGAATATCAAATGTTGTTATTCGATAACCAAACCTGCCACTGAAACTAAATGTCGCATTTCTGAGGAAAAGACGCATCTCTTCACGCAAATACTGAAACATCGGAGCGATTAGATCCATATTTATGATGATATAAATAGTAACATTTATATCAAATGTTGTTATTCGATAACCAAACCTGCCATCGAAACTAAATGTCGCATTTCTGAGGAAAAGGCGTCATCTCTTCACGCAAATACTGAAACATCGGAGCGATTAGGCCCATATTTTATGTTGATATATTAACACACACACACACATCTGTACATGAACACTCCAATTTCCTAGCGATTAGACCCATATATTATATTGTTACATATTAATCAACCCTCCCACAACTGAGGAAAATCCTCGTGTCTGAACATCAACACCTCAAATTCGGAGCGATTAGAAACACATTTTACGATTATATATATGAACAAATATAATAAAACCGATTGTTATTTGTCTTCTTGGTTCTTTCGGTAAAGTCACGTAGTAGGGAAGTAATAAAATGATAAAAATAAAATAATATTTTTATTATTTTATTACTTCCCTTCTACGTGACTTTACCGAAAGAACCAAGAAGATGAATCCCTGCAGTCACGAAAGCTTTAAATCTAAACCGATTTTATTTGATAAGAAACTTCCACAACACGAGGCTCACACTACTGAGGGAAATCCTTAGTCTCTGAACATTAACACCTCAAATTCGGAGCGATTAGAAACATATTTTACGATTATATATATGAACATATACATTTAATAAAACCGATTGTTATTTGATAACGAAACTGTCCATCAACACGAGGCTACTGAGGGAAAGTCGGCGTCTCTTTGCGTGAATTATCACACGGCGCGATTAGATTGCCATCTTGAGAGATACGGTATATATACAATATAAATATATAAATATAGTGTTACTTTGTAACGGAACCAGCTAGAAACACGGGAATTATATTTATGAGGCAAAGTCGACGTCTGTTTATATGAACACCCCAAATTTCGAGCGATTAGAGACATATTTATTGATGAGATATTAACAAAGAACCCCCGTATAGCCTTAACAGACTGTTGGGGAAGTGCTGTTAGCGAGCACCTATGAAGGCCGGCACGGCACACGAGGGGGTGGGTGGCCAGCACCACGCCCGACCGCCTTTGTCTCCCCAGTGGCAATGTTTACACACCGCACCAGGTACTCATTTAAGGCTGAGTCGACCTAGGGGAGGCCCAGGACCGGTTCAAATAATCGTCACTGGTGTTAGCCGTGAGCGGGAATCGAACCCGGGTCGCCAGGTTCATAGCGCAGTGTAGCGCTAACCACTACACCACCGCTCCCCACTATATTAACACACACACACGTATTTTATATACATGAATCTATTGTTATATGATAACCAACGCTCCCATCAACACGAGGCTCACGCTACTGAGGGAAAGTCTCTTTACGTGATTCGAACACGGCAGCGATCAATCTTGCTTCGCGTAGATATATACACGATACAGTAAATATATAAATATATTGTTACTTTGTAACGGAACCAGCTAGAAACACGATAATTATATTTCTGAGGCAAAGTCGACGTCTGTTTATATGAACACCCAAATTCGGAGCGATTAGAAACATATTTTACGATGATGTATTAACACACGCACACACACGTATGTATACAAATCTATTGTTATTTGATAACAAAACTAGCAAGGAACAAGAGACTCGCATTTCTGAGGGAAAGTCGGCATCTCTGAACACGAACACCCAAAATTCGGAGTGATTAGAAACATATTTATTGATGATATATTAACACACACTCATATATATATGAATCTATTGTTATATGATAACCAACGCTCCCATCAACACGAGGCTCACGCTACTGAGGGAAAGTCTCTTTACGTGAATCACACACGGCAGCGATCAATCTTGCTTCGCGTAGATATATACACGATACAATAAATATATAAATATATGGTTACTTTGTAACGGAACCAGCTAGAAACACGAGAATTATATTTCTGAGGCAAAGTCGGCGTCTGTTTATATGAACACCCAAATTCGGAGCGATTAGAAACATATTTTACGATGATGTATTAACACACACACACACACGTATTTTATACAAATCTATTGTTATTTGATAGCGAAACTAGCAAGGAACAAGAGACTCGCATTTCTGAGGGAAAGTCGGCATCTCTGTACACGAACACCCAAAATTCGGAGTGATTAGAAAGATATTTTATTGATGATATATTAACACACACACACGTATTTATATATATGAATCTATTGTTATATGATAACAACGCTCCCATCAACACGAGGCTCATACTAATGAGGGAAAGTCGGCGTCTCTTTGCGTGAATTATCACACGGCGGCGATTAGATTGCCATCTTGAGAGATCCGGTATATATACAATAAATATATACATATATTGTTACTTTGTAACGGAACCAGCTAGAAACACGAGAATTACATTTTTGAGGCAAAGTCGGCGTCTGTTTATATGAACACCCCAAATTCGGAGCGATTAGACACATATTTTACGATGATGTATTAACACACACACACATATTTTATACAAATCTATTGTTATTTGATAGCGAAACTAGCAAGGAACAAGAGACTCGCATTTCTGAGGGAAAGTCGGCATCTCTGTACACGAACACCCAAAATTCGGAGTGATTAGAAAGATATTTTATTGATGATATATTAACACACACACGTATTTTATATATATGAATCTATTGTTATATGATAACAACGCTCCCATCAACACGAGGCTCATACTAATGAGGGAAAGTCGGCGTCTCTTTGCGTGAATTATCACACGGCGGCGATTAGATTGCCATCTTGAGAGATCCGGTATATATACAATAAATATATAAATATAGTGTTACTTTGTAACGGAACCAGCTAGGAACACGATAATTATATTTCTGAGGCAAAGTCGGCGTCTGTTTATATGAACACCCCAAATTCGGAGCGATTAGACACATATTTTACGATGATGTATTAACACACACACACATATTTTATACAAATCTATTGTTATTTGATAGCGAAACTAGCAAGGAACACGAGACTCGCATTTCTGAGGGAAAGTACGGGTCTCTGCGTGAATTGATCACACACAGCAGCGATTGGATTGTTATCTTGAAAGATATATATATACATAGTTTATATATTTTGACTTTATAATTAAAGTAGCTGGGAATGTGAGACTCACATTTCTGAGGGAAAGTGCGCTTCTCTGCACACGGACACGCAAAAATCGTAGCGATCAGATCGATAATTGTTTATATTGATAAAATCGTAGCGATCAGATCGATATTTGTTTTTATAAATTGATAAAATCGTAGCGATCAGATCGATAATTTTTTATATTGATAAAATCGTAGCGATCAGATCGATATTTGTTTTTATAAATTGATAAAATCGTAGCGATCAGATCGACAATTTTTATATTGATAAAATCGTAGCGATCAGATCGATAATTTTTATATTGATAAAATCGTAGCGATCAGATCGATAGTTGTTTTAATAAATTGATAAAATCGTAGCGATCAGATAGATAGTTTATTTTTTAAAATATATCGATATATATCGATATATTGATATGTATTAAAATGTATTTACATAATTGTATTATCATTTGAACATTAAAGCATCCAGGAAAGTCGTTACGTGAACACTTAATGTTCGGAGCGATTAGACCAATATTTAATGATAGTGTATCGATATATATGAACATTTATATGAATATAAAACTATATTATCGATAGCGAAACGACCCCGTCAACGCAAGGCTCAAATTACTGAGGGAAATCGGCAAATTCTGCACATGAACACGCAAATATCAGAGCAATTAGATCGATAGTTTAATTTGATATAAATGTATAACTATATACAGAGTATATAAAATCTATTTTCTTGGTTCTTTCGGTAAAGTCATCACGTAGAAGGGAAGTAATAAAATAATAAAATAAAACATAATAAAATAATTCTCACGACGTTTCCCACAGACCTGTTCTTCACCTGAGGACGGCTGCTTGCGTTGTGGCCGAAACGTCGTGAGAATTATTTTATTATGTTTATTTTTATTATTTTATTAAGTTTTATTTTTATCATTTAATTTTTATTTAAAAAATATTGTTGTATTATTTTATTATTTTTATTANTATTTTATTGTTATTTTATTATTTCCCTTCTACGTGACTTTACCGACAGACCTGTTCTTCACCTGAGGACGGCTGCTTGCGTTGTGGCCGAAACGTCGTGAGAATTATTTTTTATGTTTTATTTTTATTATTTTATTAAGTTTTATTTTTATCATTTTATTTTATTTAAAAATATTGTTGTATTATTTATTATTATTTTATTATTATTTTATTATTTTATTATTTCCCTTCTACGTGACTTTACCGACAGACCTGTTCTTCACCTGAGGACGGCTGCTTGCGTTGTGGCCGAAACGTCGTGAGAATTGTATTTTATGTTTTATTTTATTATTTTATTACTTCCCTTCTACGTGACTTTACCGAAAGAACCAAGAAGATGAATCCCTGCAGTCACAAAAGCTTTAAATCGAAATAAAATCTATTGCCATTTGATAACTAAAGCGGCTATCAAGACGAGACTAATATTTCTGAGGGAAAGTCCGTGTCTCTTCACATGAACACGCAAATATCAGAGCGATTAGATCGATAGTTTATTTTGGATATATTGATAACCAAATATTTAAAATCTATTGCCATTTGATAACTAAAGCGGCTATCAAGACGAGACTAATATTTCTGAGGGAAAGT
>MU249801.1:27500-36347 GCA_018977245.1 Lethenteron camtschaticum
ATCTAATAAGATAAAATAATGTGTGTAATTTTCTATTCTAGTATGATGAGCTTAAGCCAGGTTAATATTTACAAATTAGACAAATTTAAATGACTCCATCGTAATGATACATTTCTGAGGCGAAACGGCGTCTATCTATCTAATAAAGATAAAATAATGTGTGTAATTTACTATTCTAGTATGACGAGCTTAAGCCAGGTTAAATATTACCAAATTAGACTTAAATTTAAACTAGATTTGAAGCTTTGACTGCAGGATTCATATTCTTAGGTTTTTTCGGTAAAGTCACTTTTATTAATTTTAATGTTTACCTACGTGACTTTACCGAAAAAACCTAAGAATATTCAATTTGAACGACTAACCCTTGTACATTATACATTTCTGAGCGAGACCCCGAGGCTATCTACCCAATAAAGATAAGATTATCGAGTACTGCTGCCTTTAATGTAATGTATCGGCTAAATCCAGGTTAAATATTTGCAATTTATACTGAGAATTAAGCGATTAACGCTGTATATTCAACATTTCTGAGGGAAAACCAGAGTCAATCTACACAATAATGATAAAGATTAATCGATTAATGTTATTTCCTATTGAAAGTATCTCCATCACAAGATTATTTTATATATATATAAGATATAAGATCAATTCTACGTTAGATAATGATCAGTCAAAATGTGTGAATGTATCGTCTATCCCTATTCCTGTCTCACTGTGCACTTATACAATAATCACATTACACACTTTTATAAATTACTATCGATCTCTCGATCTGAAATGTATATTACATTCTAGATTTGAAGCTTTCGTGACTGCAAGGATTCATATTCTTAGGTTTTTTTCGGTAAAGTCACGTAGGTAAAACATCAAAATTAATAAAAATAAAATAAATAAAAATAGAAATGATTTTATTTTATTTTTATTAATTTTGATGTTTTACCTACGTGACTTTACCGAAAAAAACCTAAGAATATGTATATTACATGATTAATAATACGATTGTTAAAATATAATACTATTTTAAATATGCCACCTCTTATTCTTGGTTCTTTCGGTAAAGTCACGTAGAATGGAAATAATAAATAAAAAAATAAACATAATAAGAAAGTATAATATAATAAAATAATAGAATAACATAATTAGCATTGATCTTAATCTTATATATATGTAAAGTCACGTAGAATGGAAATAATAAATAAGAAAAATAAACATAATAATAAAATAATATACTATAATAAAATAATAGAATAACATAATTAGCATTGATCTTATATCTTATATATGTAAAGTCACGTAGAATGGAAATAATAAAATAATAAAAATTAAACATTAAAAATACAATGGGTCTCTGTGTGAGTGGGTCCTATGTGAGCCTATGGGTCTCTGTGTGGTGGTGAGTCTATGGGTCTCTGTGTGGTGGTGAGCCTATGGGTCTCTGTGTAGTGTGAGTCTATGGGTCTCTATGTGAGTCTATGGGTCTCTGTAGTGGTGGTGAGTGTGGTGGTGAGTCTATGGGTCTCTGTGTAGTGGTGAGTCTATGGGTCTCTGTGTGAGTCTATGGGTCTCTGTGTAGTGGTGAGTCTATGGGTCTCTGTGTGGTGATGAGTCTATGGGTTCTGTGTAGTGGTGAGTCTATGGGTCTCTGTGTAGTGGTGAGTCCATGGGTCTCTGTGTGGTGATGAGTCTATGGGTCTCTGTGTGTGTGGTGAGTCTATGGGTGTCTGTGTGGTGAGTCTATGGGTCTCTGTGTGATGGTGAGTCTATGGGTCTCTGTGTGATGGTGAGTCTATGGGTCTCTGTGTGGTGGTGAGTCTATGGTCTCTGTGTAGTGGTGAGTCCATGGGTCTCTGTGTGTGGTGAGTCTATGGGTCTCTGTGTAGTGGTGAGTCTATGGGTCTTGTGTGTGATGGTGAGTCTATGGGTCTCTGTGTGGTGGTGAGTCATGGGTCTCTGTGTAGTGGTGGTGAGTCTTGGGTCTCTGTGTGGTGTGAGTCTATGGGTCTCTTGTGTGTGTGAGTCTATGGGTCTCTGTGTGGTGTGAGTCTATGGTCTCTGTGTGATGGTGAGTCTATGGGTCTCTGTGTGGTGGTGGTGAGTCTATGGGTCTCTGTGTAGTGGTGAGTTCATGGGTCTCTATGTGATGGTGAGTCTATGGGTCTCTGTGTGAGTCTATGGGTCTCTGTGTAAGTCTATGGGTCTCTGTGTAGTGGTGAGTCTATGGGTCTCTGTGTAGTGGTGAGTCTATGGGTCTCTGTGTAGTGGTGAGTCTATGGGTCTCTGTGTGGTGGTGAGTCAATGGGTCTCTGTGTGGTGGTGAGTCTGGGTCTCTGTGTGGTGGTGAGTCTGGGTCTCTGTGTAGTGGTGAGTCTATGGGTCTCTGTGTGAGTCTATGGGTCTCTGTGTGATGGTGAGTCTATGGGCTCTGTGTGTGGTGGTGAGTCAATGGGTCTCTGTGTGGATGAGTCTATGGTCTCTGTGTGATGTGAGTCTATGGGTCTCTGTGTAGTGAGTATATGGGTCTCTGTGTAGTGTGAGTCTATGGTCTCTGTGTGGTGTGAGTCTATGGGTCTCTGTGTGGTGGTGAGTCTATGGGTCTCTGTGTGTGGTGAGTTATGGGTCTCTGTGTAGTGGTGAGTCTATGGGTCTCTGTGTGTGCTGAGTCTATGGGTCTCTGTGTGATTGAGTCTATGGGTCTCTGTGTAGTGAGTATATGGGTCTCTGTGTAGTGGTGAGTCTATGGGTCTCTGTGTAGTGCTGAGTCTATGGGTCTCTGTGTGGTGGTGGATCTATGGGTCTCTGTGTAGTGGTGAGTCTATGGGTCTCTGTGTGGTGGTGAGTCTGTGGTTCTCTGTGTAGTGGTGAGTCTATGGTCTCTGTGTAGTGGTGAGTCTATGGGTCTCTGTGTGGTAGTGGTGAGTCTGGGTCTCTGTGGTGAGTCTGGGTCTGTNTGGTGGTGAGTCTATGGGTCTCTGTGTGAGTCTATGGGTCTCTGTGTGAGTCTATGGGTCTCTGTGTGGTGAGTCTATGGTCTCTGTGTAGTGGTGAGTCTATGGGTCTCTGTGTAGTGGTGAGTCTATGGGTCTCTTGTAGTGTGAGTCTATGGGTCTCTGTGTAGTGGTGAGTCTATGGGTCTCTGTGTATGGTGAGTCTATGGGTCTCTGTGTAGTGGTGAGTCTATGGGTCTCTGTGTGGTGGTGAGTCTATGGGTCTCTGTGTAGTGGTGAGTCTATGGGTCTCGGTGTGGTGGTGAGTCTGGGTCTCTNTGGGTGAGTCTGGGTCTCTCTGGTGGTGGTGAGTCTGGTCTCTGTGTGAGTCTGGGTCTCTGTGTGAGTCTGGGTCTGTGTGGTGGTGAGTCTATGGTCTCTGTGTAGTGGTGAGTCTATGGGTCTCTGTGTGAGTCTATGGGTCTCTGTGGTGAGTATGGGTCTCTGTGTAGTGGTGGTGAGTCTATGGGTCTCTGTAGTGGTGAGTCTATGGGTCTCTGTGGTGAGTCTATGGGTCTGTAGTCTATGGGTCTCTGTGTGGTGGTGAGTCTATGGGTCTCTGTGGTGAGTCTATGGGCCTCTGTGTGAGTCTATGGGTCTCTGGTGTAGTGGTGAGTCTATGGGTCTCTGTGTAGTGGTGAGTCTATGGGTCTCTATGTGAGTCTATGGGTCTCTGTGTAGTGGGATTATGGGTCTCTATGTGAGTCCATGGGTCGCTGTGTGGTGAGTCTATGGGTCTCTGTGTGAGTCTATGGGTCTCTGTGTAGTGGTGAGTCTATGGGTCTCTATGTGAGTCTATGGGTCTCTGTGTGGTGGTGAGTCTATGGGTCTCTGGGTGAGTCTATGGGTCTCTGTGTGAGTCTATGGGTCTCTGTGTGGTGGGTGGTGAGTCTATGGGTCTCTGTGTGGTGAGTCTATGGGTCTCTATGTGAGTCTATGGGTCTCTGTGTGGTGGTGTGAGTCTATGGGTCTCTGTGTGGTGGTGAGTCTATGGGTCTCTGTATAGTGGTGAGCCTATGGGTCTCTGTGTGTGGTGAGTCTATGGGCCTCTGTGTGGTGGTGGTGAGTCTATGGGTCTCTGTGTGGTGGTGAGTCTATGGGTCTCTGTGTGGTGAGTCTATGGGTGTCTGTGTGAGTCTATGGTCTCTGTGTGAGTCTATGGGTCTCTGTTACACCACGGGGCATAATTTGATACATTTGACTTCACTCACGGGGCAGATATCTAAGTGGCAATTAATTGATAGCAATTACAAATTCAATCATTTATCGATCAATTATATTCACTTCATCAATTATTTGCGATGGAGATATGCAATTATATTTGCCTACAGACTAGAAAAAGTGTTCTGTTCTGTACAAAGTCGCCTAATTTTGATTAATCTCACAGTGACCAGTATATTTATGAATTAAAATTTATTGAACATTTTCAATATTTTCAGATATTTTCAGATAGACAATCGATGGTTTTACCTCAGAAATGAAAATTTTAAGTCGCTAATTCACTCCGTTGTTGGGTAAATGTTGATGATTCCAGCTTTCAAAGCCATTGTTGTACGAAATAAATTAACTGTAATTTATGTATTTTTATTATTTTCAGTTAAACAATCGACGGGTTTTCCTCAGAAGTGTAAATTTTATCTCTCTAAATTGCCCGAATGTCGAGAAAATATTGATTATTTGAGCTTTCAAAACACGCTGTTGTCCAAAATAAATAAACAGCAATTTATTTATTATTTTCAGGAAGACAGATGCCGATGATTTCCCTCAGAAGTGTGAATTTTAAATCGTTAATTCTCCCGAATGTCGAGAAAATATTGACTATTAGAGCTTTCAAATGCCATTATGTTCAAAATAAATTAACTTAATTTATATTTATTTTAATAGTTTCAGGTAGACAGTGTAAGGTTTCCCTCAGAAATTTCATTTTTAAGTCGCTAATTTCTCGATTGTGGAGAAATGTTGATTTTCCTATTTCAAATGCCATTTTTCAAAATAAATTAACTCATTTATATTTATTTTAATAGTTTCAGGTAAACAGTGTAAGGTTTTCCCTCAAAATTTAATTTTTAAGTCGCTAATTCTCTCGATTGTGGAGAAAATGTTGATTATTCCTGATTTAAAATGCCATTGTTGTCAAAATAAATTAACCTCATTTTATATTTATTTTAATAGTTTCAGGTAGACAGTGTAAGGTTTTCCCTCAGAAATGTCATTTTTAAGTCGCTAATTTGCTCGATTGTGGAGAAAATGTTGATTATTCCTCATTTCAAATGCCATTGTTGTACAAAATAAATTAACAGTATTTTATATTTATTTATATTTATTTTTTATTATTCGCAGATAAACAGCCGAAGATTTTCCCTCAGAAATAACATTTTATCTCACTTAATCGCCCGATTCCAGACACAAAGCCTTCACAATGCCGCTGTCTTCAAAATAAATTAACTTTAATTGATATATTTTTTAGTATTTTTAGGAAGACAGATGCCGATCATATCCCTCAGATGTGTTCATTTTATGTCGTTAAGTGGCCAGAATGTTGGAAAAATTCTTAATTATTCAAGTTTTAAAAACGTCTCTGTTTTCCAAATTAATTAACTGTAAATTCTATTTTTTTTGACATTTTTCAGGTATAGACAGTCCAAGGTTTTATCTCAGAAATAAAAAAAATTACGTTGCCTAGTCGCTCGGTTTGTCGAGAGAGTGTTGATTAGTGAAGCTTTAAAATGCTATTGTTGTACAAAATGAACAAACTGCATTTTGTATAGTGTAAATTTATACATTTTAGGAACCCTGATGCCGATTTTACCTCAAAAGTGTCAATTTCTCGTCACTAATTCGCTGGAATGTAGAGAAAAATATGATTATTTGAGCTTTAACAAAATGCCATTGTTTTCTAAAGAGTTAATTGTAATTCATATTTTTGTATTTTTCCAGGTAGCCAGATGCCGATTTTACCTCGGAAATTTATTTTTGTATCTCGAAATTCGCTCGAATGTAGAGAAAATGTCGATTTTTCAAGCTTTAAAATGCCATTGTCTTGAATTTTTTTTACTGTAACGTATTTATTATTTATAGATTTAAGAAGGCAGATGCCGATTTGGCCTCAGAAGTGTCAATTTCTCTTCACTAATTTGCTCGAATTTAGAAAAAAAGTTGATTATTTCAGCTTCAACCAATGCCATTGTTTTCAAAATGAATTAATTGTAATTCATATTTTTGTATTTTTCCAGGTAGCCAGATGCCGATTTTACCTCGGAAATTTATTTTTGTATCTCGAGAATCCGCTCGGATGTAGAGAAAATGTAGATTTTTCGAGCTTTAAAATGCCATTGTCTTGAAAAAAATGTTACTGTAACGTATTTATTATTTATAGATTTAGGAAGGCAGTTGCCGATTTTTCCTCAGGAATTAGATTTTTGACGTCGCTTATCGAGAAAATGTTGATTATTTGAGCTTTCAAATGCCATTGTTGTTCAAATGTATTAACTATTAATTTTATATATTTTTTCTCAGGTAGACAGTCGAAGATTTTACTTCAAAAATGTCATCTTTATCTCTCTAAATCGCCCGACTGTAGAGAAAATATTGATTATTTGAGCCTCAACAATGCCTCGCTTTCAAATAGATTTACTGTAACTGATATTTTTATTATTTTTGGAAGACAGTTGCCGATTTTACCTCAGACATTTATTTTTTATCTCGACAATTCGCTAGAATGTTGAGAAAATGTTGATTGTTCGGGCTTTCAAATGCCATTGTCTTCAAAATAAATTTACTGTCATTTACATATTTGCATTATTTTCAGGTAGCCAGTCAATGGTTTTCTCTCAGAAATTACATTTTTATGTCGCTAATTTGCTAGATTGTCGAGAAAATGTTGATTATTCCAGCTTTCAAATGCCATTGTCTTCAAAATAAATTTACTGTCATTTACATATTTGTATCATTTTCAGGTAGCCAGTCGATGGTTTTCCCTCAGGAATTACATTTTTACGTTGCTAATTCGCTAGATTGTCGATAAAATGTTGATTATTCCAGCTTTCAATCGCCATTGTACAAAATAAATTTACTGTAATTTGTATATATTTTTTATTTTCACGCAGACAGTCGATGGTTTTCCCTCAAATTGTAATTGTGTATCTCTGTAAGTCGCTCTAATGTAGAGAAAATGTTATTGATAAGAGTTTATTATGAATATCATTGGTAATAAATCAATCTTGCTCGTGTGTATATGTTTGTCAAGAACTTAATTCTAGATTTGAAGCTTTCGTGACTGCAAGGATTCATACTCTTAGTTCTTTCGGTAAAGTCACCATGTAGGTAAAAAATGAAATTAAAATTAATAAAAATAAATAAATAAAAGTAAAATAAAAATATTAAAAATAAAAATAAAATAACTGCTTTTATTATTTTATTTTTATTAATTTTAATTTGTCAAGAACGTTCGAAACCCGCAAACAGCGAGTTTATTGTACAATTCCATCGTTTTATTCTACGTGGGCTCCCTATTTCTTCAAACTTTAATTATTATGAATTTTATTATTCGAGTATCGATTACAAGGAGAGAGAAAGATGCAGATTTTCCCTCAGAAACACGATATTAGTCCCAGAAAAATCGCGTATTTTACTCATAATTTGGTTATTAGCAGCTAAGTAAGGGCGATATTTAGTATGTACAAGTCTATTTTTATATATTTTTAGGGAGACAGATGCAGACTTTCCCTCAGAAACGTGATATTAGACCAGCCAAATCGCGTATTTAACTCATAATTTGGTTATTAGCAGCTACGCAAGGATGTACATGTATTTATTATTTATATAAGTCGTATTTGTGAATTTTAGGGAGACAGATGCAGACTTTCCCTCAGAAACGCGATATTAGACCAGCCAAATCGCGTATTTAACTCATAATTTGGTTATTAGCAGCTACGCAAGGATGTACATGTATTTATTATTTATATATAAGTCGTATATTTGTGAATTTTTAGGGAGACAGATGCAGATTTTCCCTCAGAAACGCGATATTAGACCAGCCAAATCGCGTATTTAACTCACAATTTGGTTATTAGCAGCTACGTAAGGACGTACATGTATTTATCATTTATATATAAGTCTATATTTGTGAATTTTTAGGGAGACAGATGCAGATTTTCCCTCAGAAACGCGATATTAGACCAGCCAAATCGCGTATTTAACTCATAATTTGGTTATTAGCAGCTACGTAAGGACGTACATGTATTTATCATTTATATATAAGTCTATATTTGTGTATTTTAGGAGACAGATGCAGATTTTCCCTCAGAAACGTGAGATGTGTCGAGCCAAGTAGCGTATTTGTTTGAGTATTTGATTCTTTTCAGCTCCTTAGGATTTGCCTTATTTTAAAACTGGTATTTATTTAGTATATACAAGTCTATTTTTATATATTTTTAGGTAAACAGATGCAGACTTTCCCTCAAAACGCGATATTAGTCCCAGACAAATCCGTATTTGACTCATAATTTAGTTATTTACAGTTTCTTAAGGACGTAAATTTAAAACATAAATTATTTCTAAATTATATATTTCAGATGGACAATTGCAGATTTTCCCTCAGTAAACGCGATCATAGTCGGGTAATCACATTTAATAGAAGTGGCATAATTTGGATTTAAAGCTTCATTCGTGACTGCAGGGATTCATCTTCTTGGTTCTTTCGGTAAAGTCGTCACGTAGAATGGAAACAATAAAATAATAAAATAAAACATAATAAAATAATATTATAATATAATAATATAAAAAAATAATATAATAATAGAATACAATATAATTAATTAAATAATATTGTAACATTTTGTTATTCTATTATTTTATTATATTT